>CM026084.1:22022700-22322700 GCA_014839685.1 Anableps anableps
TCTTTCAAAGACAAACAAACTGAAATTGCTAGAGTTAGCCAGGCAGTTGAGGAGAGTCCGTAACGTTTTACTCCGTTCACCCTTTAGAATTTTATACTGTGCCTGCTGCTAACCTGGACTGGGTTTTGCAAGTTGTTCTTTTTTGTTTGTTTGTTTGATTTTCTACACCAGGTTAGCCCATCAGTTTTAGCTCAATAACATGTTTCAAGTACCTACAGGATCAGATACAGATATGTGTAAATGTGTTTTCATCAGCTTTTCAAAAAAACGTTCTCCTGTGAAAGTGTACCCCTGTGAAAAGAAGATAAATAACATTTATATTCCAAGTCGATATGCTTGATATTTTTAATCCTAGTTTGAAGTAGCCCTGTGAAAAAAATCATGGTAAAGTTCATAAAAGGTAAAAAGCTCATAAAATTAAAATTTGTTGAGAAGTTGAGACTATTTTATTGAGAAATAAGTCTGTTTTTTCTCGCTCATTTAAACCATGTAGACTTTTTTGACCAGTCTTTAAACAGAATCATAATCAAAAATTGTTAGGAAACGAATTGAAACGAAGAACTGGAACCAGAACCGGAACCAGAACCAGAACCAGAACCAGAACTGGAATCATTCAAATTCAAACAATGCCCAACTCTAACACCAAAACATGTCTGTAACCTGGATGATAAGGAGAGCACTAATCAGGGAAGTGGCAAAAAGGCTCATGGTAACTCTGTGAGAATCTGTTGACAGGACAATTATTATTCATGTACTCCACCAATCTGGGCTTCATGGAAGAGTGGCATGACGAAAGCTATTCTTGAATGAAAAAAGTCCCTTTTGCAGTTTACTACAAACCTTGTACGGAACACAGCAAACAGGGAGTAGAAGGTGTTCTGGTCAAATGAGACCTAATTTGAATTGTTGTGGCAAAACTGATGTTCATAGATGCTCTCTGTCCAGTCTGGCTGAGATTAAACTATTTTAAAAACATTTTAAAATTACAGTTTTTAGATGTGCAAAGCTGGTAAAGACATACTCTAATGACCATGACTATAACTATAAATAAAACTATTATGCACTACTATGTGTTGGTTTGTCACATATAATCCTAATAATTGCAATCGGTGAAAATAATATACACCGAGAATCTGACTTTGTGCCATTAATCATAAATCAAGATTGATTTCTTCTTCAGAAAAAGGCTGAATTATAACTATCAAAGAAATCTAAAACACATACTGGGGAACTGCAGCCCCCTAAAACATCCACCTTGATAAAAAAAAAAGTGAATTCATTATCAAGCAGTTGACAAAAAAAAGGTGCAACAGTCATGTTGGAGGGCAGCGATAGTACTGCAAATGCAGAAAAATGCAGACAAACTTACAAACACCTTCACATGGCAGCATCTACTGCTGCTGCTTCACAGCTGCATCCATAGGTCTGTTTGACAGCAGTTGCTGGGTAACAGGCTTAATAAACATGGCACCTTACATGTTAAAAAAAAAAAAAAAAAAAAAAAAAAAAAAAAGCAACCTAGCACTCTGACACTTTTCCCCATTCGCACATTCACTCTGATAAGAGGCTGGGTAAATAATGGAATACAGTACAGAAAATGATTGATTGTTACCTTTTTCATGCTGTAATTTTGAAAAATTCATTGATGTTCTCCAGCAAATTAATAACCGAGAAGACAAAATAGCCCTACAAAATCAAACACTGGTAAAATAGAATCCATTGAGTGTCAGTAGCAAATATAAGTTAGAGTTTTAACAAGGTGAGAGAAGCAATAGATGTTCAGATGGAATTTAGAAATCCTACATACAGTGTAAAAGGCCATCGGCTGCTCTTGTCTTTAAACCTTGGCTGCAGGTACTCACAGACCTATACCAAGCTGCCCTCCAGCTGAGACCAAGGCATCAATAAAATATTTTTCTTTAACAAGCTACAGTTAAGGTTTTTAGACAACCAAACAGCCCTCAAATCAATACTTATCATAGTAGAGTTTGAGGAAATAGTTTGGAATTTTGGTCAGACATGTCCTCCTGTCTTCTGAAGAGAGGAAATTAGAGAGTCCAGTCTTCCTGGTCTTATAATAAGACTTGTACACAACAATATGATAGCGGGTAAGAGGGAAATGCAAGCGTGAATAGTGATGTACAGTCTTAAAATATTTTAAAAAGCGGGTGGATGCATTTGACATGGAGTCCTGTACAAAAGACAACCCTGCTTTTCATCTGATTTATTGCTGCAGTAAACCTTCTTTAATGGGTTTATGGTCTCAACAAGAATGTTGGAACCTAAAGAGGGGAGTCTAGCTTCCTTCCTGGTAATATAGCCTGCTCTATTCATTTCAAAACCAGTTTTGATGTGTGTTTGGAATTATTCTCCTGTTGGAACACCCAGCTGTGTCCACGTTTCAACCACATGACCTGAATGGTGACCCTCAGGAGAAAGGAAACTGGTAAGGATGCTCAGGAAATCATAAATTGAAAGCTGCTGGAACACCAGTGTCCTTGTCATCAACTGAGTGAGTTTAAAATCAGCATGGACTGACAGGGTGTAGATCAACAAAGACAGCGGGTTGCTTAACTGAAATTTGAAGGTGCCCACTTGGAGAGGCAAAATACTTCCTGGAGAAACGTTTTATGATCAGGTTAGATAAAGAATGAGCTGTTTGTCCATAATAACCAGAAGAATTTTTGGAGGAGCCAAGGTAAGTCAAGTATGTTGTTGGCCGCACCATGGGGGACTGTTTTGCTACACTGCGCTGAAACTTGTGTGATCGAGTCCTACAACACATCAACACTGGTTTAAGATGTTTAAGCAAACTAAGATGGTGCTAACCAAAGTCTCAACCTCATTCCTGCTGAAAGTTTGCTTTAAAGCTGGGTCAGTGACAAGGAAAATGAATGGCCTTCATGGAGTGTCTGCTTTGCAAACGCCAGCCAACAGCATGTCAAGTAGCACTGTGCCTAAGTATTTCAGCTACTCAAGCTGCATTTTCTTTCAGATATTTTGGATATGCTCCACAAAAACAATATGTGTGAAAAACTTGGAGTTAGATTCCAGAGAAATATCCACAATAGGTTAATCCAGGGATACTGAACCACAAATAGGTGGTGGTCCACTGTAATATTTTTAGAGCTTATAAGCTTATAAGAATAGGAGTCAGTAAAAAAAAATTACACTCAATATTTTAGACATGTTTGTGTCATAACACCTACATTATTATCATAATATATGAATCATTGAGGATATATTCTGTGCTCTGTTTATCCTTATCTTTTCTGTCTTGACTAGGTCTGGATTCTCTCTTTCACAGATTTTCCTGTCACTATAGTAGGTTCAATGAGAGAGGTTTCCATTGATCTGCTTCCAACAAAGGACAGAGTTCAAAAACAAGATGGATTTTATATATCTATAATCAGATGTGGCTCCTCCTTTTTAAGAGGATATGGATTTTCTGCCACTGACTCGAGGAGTTAGGTAGGTACTGAGGATCCCTCTGCTTCTAAAGGTTGCAACCAGTGGATTTTCTGTGTTAGGGAGGATAAAAGGTTGCACTGCCCCGTATAAACTTTAAGCTGACATTTATCTTCGGTCTTGCCTCTGAATCCTTTTTTTTACAATCACAAAACACTCTACTAATAATGAGCTCCATCTCAGGTGAGGAAGTGTAACTGCCTATTGAGTAAGAGTCATCCCCCTTTGTTTTTAATTTAACTCCAATCAAATTGAATGAGCCCCCCCTTTCTCGACTATATCCCATCCCCTCAATCTATTCAGCAGTCACACAGCTTTAACACTACTACTGTAATAGACTGTCCACAAATCATCTTCTTAGTCCTTCCATCAGGTTCGCTGCATTTGGCTGGCACTGATAAGGCCCCGCCAAAATGACCGTGGGGTCACAATTTAACCACTGTAGTCAATGGCAGAAATAGACCACTGCGTCCATCAAAGTGTGACTTCAGGCTGTCTCCTCCACTGTGTTGTCATTTCCCAGGCGGTTGGAAGCTTTGAATTAATCTGAAAAGCACAGACAGAGATAGAAAGCTCAGGCAGCTGTGAGGGCTGACAGTCCTATTGGTCTCTATTTCTAACATGCTGTCAAAACATTCATGAGGCAAAAAAAAAAAAAAAAAATGCCTTTAAATGATTGCAGTTCTCAAAAGAGCAACAGCTGTGGTTGCAATATTTTGGATAATACCTGCAAATGAATAAGTTTTGAATGACATCTTAAAATTACCATCCATCCATCATTTTCTGTTTAGATCAGGATTAAAAAGATTATAAACCAACCTAGTCCTATGTGAAAATGTAATGTAAGTCACAAAATCATCCACTAATTGTGATCAGTCACAATTTTGGTTTCAATTTCACAAGCTGCATCCAGTTCTAATTACTGCCTGACATGAAGAATCAAGAAATCACTTATATCAGTCCTGATACTAGACACCAGCAGTTCCACCTCTTAATGGCTAAGAAATAAGAGTGAAGGTTTTGGGGTGGCCTAGTTAAAGTCTTTAAGCTAACCAAGATGTGGCCTGATCTTAAACAGGCTGTTCATGTTTGCCAGTTATCGCAAATGCATGACGAAAACTGTTTCAGCCAAGAGTGACCCAAGCACTTATTAGGTTTAGAGACCATTTTCACATAGGCCAGGGGGGGTTTTGGATACATTTTTTCCCTTGATAAATGTAAACATCACATGAAAGCTTCGTTATGTATTTACTGAGGTTATTTTTGTATGATATTTGTTTCATGAACTGAAACATGAGTTATAAGAAAGCAAAAACAGAAGAAATCTGCAATGTGTTATTGTCTTAGACTTCAAGAAGCGGGTCAATAAATCAGATTTTAAGCACACAATGATGCATTCTGCACAATAAATTTGTTATAACAGAAATAAAACACAGAATATTAACAAACTGCTTCCCACACAACAAGTGTGTAGGAAGCAGCATGCATGTAAATAATGATAGCTGATGATCTTGATAAAAATCACATACCCCTAGTTTCCATACACCTATTATGTATAATTAGTGTGAAAATCACTACAATTTCTTTAGTTGTTTTGTATTTACGATGTAAAACATACTTTTCCATTTTCATTCTTTTGAAATTCTCCATGAAATTCCTGAAGTTTGGATGTGACACCACTGCTACTGATACAAACTGGCTGGTCAATTGGTGAGGTCAGAACCACCTGAAGCTTCACTTGCTCAAGACTGTGGAGATGACCATGGACTTCCGGAGAACACACCCCATACTCCTCTCCTCACTTTCTTCTACTGTGTCTACAATGGATCATTTCCTGTTCCTAGAAACCACCCTTTTGTGGGACCTGAGAGGGTCCTCACACATAGACACTGTTCGGAAGAAAGCCCAGCAGACACTGGATTTTGCTGCTGTAACTCAAGAAGTACAACCTGCTACAGGAGCAGTTGGTCATCTTTTATGCTCTCATTACTCATTACAGACTGAAGTCTGTTCTGTGATTGTCCATCACGGAGTGATTTGGCTCATCTACAAAATGAGACAGGTCCAAATTACAATGAACAACTAGGTCTGTAGAAAGGATCATCGGGGCTGACCTTCCCTCCATCCAGGAGTTGTATAGGTCAGGAAAAGAGCAGACCCCACACATCCTGGACACAAACTGTTTAAACTTTTACCTTCAGGTCGGCACTACAGAATGCTATTTGCAAAAACGTCCCCCAGCTTATCGCTCTGATGAACACTTAACAGTCAATGTGCTACCATGATACCATGCATATTTGCACTAATTCAACCTTGTCTTCCTCTTCTGTAAAAATACTGTATATACACACACTTACAAGAAAGAAAAAACATTATTTTTTTTATTGGCTTTTTTATATATTTATATTCTAAATGCCTGTATTGAGAGCAAAGTCAAACTCCTTGTTTGGGAGCTCACATTTGGGAAATAAAGCAGATTCTGTTTCTATTTTTTATGCTTGAGAAAATGCTAAAAGCAAATCCCATACTTCTCCATTCATTTCAATATTTTGTAGCACTGTGTATGATCCTTGTAAATTGTTCTTTGCTGTGACTGCATCTGTGCATAGTCTCGATGTCACTGTGCCAAGCCTTTATTGTACCTACAACTGGCCCTGGATGAATTCTGTGTCTAATCTAAAACTTATCAGAATTTGGGTGATGTAAAGATACAGTTCCATGGGTAAAAATCAACAGCTGTACGATGATAAAGAAAATTATAATTCTGACCTGATCTGAGTTGAGTTGTAGCATTACTTGCATCACCCCATCAATCAAGACATCCAGTTTAACTGATGAATTGAAACAGTATGAGTGATTAGACACTCAAATCAGTTAAGTTTGAACAAAAGTCTGAAACTTTTTTGTATTATGGGTTATGCAATACCAAAAAATAACTTGTTTGAATACAACTCGAAAACTTCTTCCAGGAATGTCATAGCAGTAGAAATATGTGTATTGTAGAACTTTAAACATTGCATTTGAATTATTTTACACTCATGTAAATCACAATGTCTACATGTATTTGTTGCACTATACATATCGACTGCAAATGAATAGAGTGTGGTTGATTTTTTTAAGCCACCACACCAGGTCAAAGCAAGGTGAGAAGGAAAATTCTTACAAGGTTCTACTAAATAAAAAAAAAACAAATTGCATCACTGCACCATCTGCCACAAGAAGATTGCATGGATTCTGCACAAGCTATAAGATCATATAAATGGGCGTAATGTGTCCACATTATCATAGAGTAGATCTCTAGTGTATAGAAAAGATTGCTGAGCAAATTATAGACTATTCTTATTACACTTAAAGAAAAAAAAAACTCAGCCTTTAACCCAGGAATTAGAATCTTCAGTCTTTTTGCTACTTTGACAAAATGAATAGAAGAATAAATATTTTTTATAAAGAAATGTCTAACTCAAGTCAATGGATTCTTTGTTTATTATAGTGTCATTCATTGAAAGGAAGTAAAATCCCATCCAGTCATGCATAGTGGACCATTAACACACACAGGATGTTTTATATCCCTGTTTACTGACTACTAAAAAAATTCCAGTGTTCTTGTATTAAATGTTTAAATCCTTCACTTTGCACTCATTTTTGGAAGCAAAGCTGCTTGGAGGCTAGTTTCAGCAGGTCCTACTACCTGCACAGAAATTTTATCTCGTTCTGTGTTTTTTATATTGCTAGGCTGCAGATTATGAACTGTTAGCTGTTTTAAACCTAAAGAAAAAAATATATGGTGCTTTATATTTAACCTATTGAGTTACCCCTTTTTCTAAGAGTTATGTAGGTTTTGCAACTTTGACCCAGCGATTTCATTTAGCGACCAAAACACTCCTGTGGGGAAAAAAATCCCTCTGAATGATGTTAAAATTACTATACTATTTTGCAAAGGTGTTTAAACCTTTCCACAGTTTTGTCACATTAAAACAACTTCAAAGTGCATTGTTTAGATTTTATGTGATTAGACCAGCTGTCAGGTCTTGCCTCTTTTGGACTCTTGCTTACGTAGTTTTTTTTAGTGTTGAATTCTTATTTTCACTTATCCTAGTTTATGTCTTGTTTGTCTAGTTCTTAGGTTGAGTATTTCAGTTTATTTTAGATTATGTTTATTCTCCTGCATATTGATTAGATCAGTCTTGTTTCTGTTTTACTTAGTAACTCTTTAGTTATCCTCTGCTTCTGTTAGATTTAGCTTCTGTCATCTTTTTGCATTGATTTCCTATTTTCCCTTTGGTTTGTCCAGTGCTTAGTTTGAGTATTTCAGTTACTTTTAGATTATGTTAATCATTTCAGTCTTTTCTTAGTCATCCCAGTTATTTTCTTATGTCCAGTTTTTTCCTTGTATCTTGTCATCCTGTGTTTCTTATATTTTTTAGATCAACCATGTTTCAGTTCACTTTAGTACAGACTTTAGTTATTTCCCTGTGTCTAGTTATCCTCAGTTATATGTAGATTCTTTTCCTTGCCTCCCTGTTGCTCTCCCTCGCCCCCTGCTGCCATTCTCTCTCTCCTCAGTCTCTCCTCGAGTTAATTCCCCACACCTGCTATCATTTAGTCATCAGCCCCAGCCTTTGTTCCAGCATTCACTTCCCCAGTATTTAAGGTCTTCTCCCACTCCTTGCTGGTTCCTTCAGTTTGTTTCAAGTCTGTCCTCCTGTTATCACTGCCCATTTTACTGTTTTATCTTCCTGTTATGCTCCATGGATTCATGTTTTGTTTTTGCTCTGGATTCCTGCATCCTCCTGTGTTTTTGTACTCTTTAATTAAATCTTCAATGACTACTTGCTGGCTCTGCCTCTCTGCATTTTGGTCCATCACAACCAACCACACATCATGACACTAGCACAAAGTAGTGATAATTGTGGACTGGAAGGAAAATGATACAAGGTTTTAAAGAGATTTTTAAAAAACAAAAATCTAAAATCTTGGTGTACATGTGATTTTAGAAGTCTTTTGCTGCAATGCTAAAGGTTATATCTCAACCTTCAGTCAAAATGTATGGAGAGCTTCTGTGAACCTCAATTTTCAAGTCTTGCCACAGATTCAGACCATGTTCCCTATCCCTAAAGGAAAAAAAAGCATGCTACCTCCACCATGTTTCATTATAGGGGTGGTGTATAACCCCAGATTTACGCTGCATGTGTCTCTGCTGCGCACTTTGCCAGTGGGCTGGAGCCGTTCCTGAACACCCTGATTTACATTGCATGCAGCTCCACTCTACTGCGAACCCCAAAAGTGCTCTGAGAAGCATCAGTGCAAATTGAGAGACCGCACCATAAAGCCAGTGATAAAAAGAATGAGTGGTGTCATATAAAATACCTTAGTTCTCAACTTCCGAAATTAATATTTTTCCATACATTGATCTCTCTCTTGCCTTGACCAATGCTCCTACTGCTACTTGAGCAAGAAAATTTGATTCAGAATTAAATCTACATTTTGTGTATGCCTCACCATAAATGATAGATGCTGGCAGCATATATGTATAAATATACCCATATATTCATTAATACAGCTAGTATTTAATAAATTTAATCTGTCTTGGTGAATTATTTTGAAAATACGGATGCTGTGCTTGTGCATTTTCCTGTTGGAGCGGTGGGATCTTTGAAGATTGACTCTGCACTTGCTTCTGCGTCAGGTAAAAATAGGATCGGTTCCAATTTTGACAGATGGCTATGTGGAGGTGCTGCATAGGGCACTGCCATGCGAAGTCATGTAGATGCAATTTAAACGCTCTCATTCACTATAATGGGTGTGTATTTACTGCAGAGTGCACTCTGTGGCGGAGACGCAAGTAATGTAAATTGGGGGTAAGGGTGGTATCTCGGGCAGTACGTTTAGCGTCCTTGACCTTAAAGGTGAATCTGCATCGCAGTCTCACATCTCTTGCAGCTTCTAAAGGTTTTTTTTCTGGACCAACAAGTGTGGAGGCTGAGCCATCTTCCTATGAACTCTAATCAGCTTTCCTGACCCTGCAGAAGAAATGCATCACCACATCATGATGCTGCCACCACTGTTTTTAATGGTGGAAATGGTGTGCTCAGGGTAATGTGCAGAATTGGTTTTCCTGCACACATAGTCTTTTGTTTGTTGGCAAGGAAGTTCCATTTCTTATTTATACTGAAAAATAAATTACACTCTATTTTCTCCTTAGATGTTAATATAAAGGGGGTAAACACAAACACCACATGTTTCAGATTTGTAGTTGTAAAAAAGTTTGAAAAAGTATCCTTTTCCTTTTACATTTTATTAAATGTGGCATGTCAGAAATAATTTACACCCTTCTCAGCAATAAGTCAAACATCTTTATTAGCATTACAGCAATCAAACCCATTTTATAGCTGATGAGCAGCTCATTTCATGTTTCCACTCATATTTTGACAATTTATCTGGGGTTCTTTTAAAGTTGGAAGGCCTCTTTGCCATCATCCTGATCTTTATGTTTCATCACAGATTTTCCATCACAGTCTGGGAGGGTCCATCCTAAAAGCTAGAATAATATTAACAGTTATATTATCTTTATTCAGAAGAAACATGTTGGTGATTGCCTTAAACCCAAATATCCCAGCTGTTAAATAACTTTGGGATTAACTATATGATAAATATTCTGTTAAAACACAACTTTGGAGCATTTCTTGGAGGTAAATATATAAAAATCAAAGCTCAAGATTTTAGAAAGACATATTTAAATTTCCATAGAGGATAAGACAGATGTAATAGAGAATAATGTATTTACCATGACAATGTTACTCTGAAATACATAAATAACAATAACGAACAGCTGAAATCCAGTCATGCTTGAGGTCCAGCAGATTTAAGACTTTCTAAAGGGACTGAGACAATCCAAGTGAACACACAGAACATGCAGTTTAAAAAGCCTAAGACCCTGGAGAAGCAGGAGCAATTCTCATTTCGAAGTTATATCAGTGCCAACTGTCATAGGTGCCTCTTGCTGTTTGATAATAATGACTGAGTGCTTCAATCTATGGGTCTTTCCTGTTTGTTTGTTTATATATATATATATATATATATATATATATATATATATATATATATATATATATATATATATATATATATATATATGAGAGAGAGAGAGATAGATAGATGTTTTTGTGAGTAATAAAAGGCTCTTCACAATTCCTCTTTTTCTACTCTAACAAGTATGGTTTGACATATGCTATCTCCTATATTTCCTCTGAACCCTCCTTGAACCCAGAGGGTTGTTTAAACACGGCGGATTAATGGCACAGGGGACTTGGCTCTCAGCTCTAGGAACCTCTTGGCAACTCGGCCAGAACCCTGAAAGAACACTTATCCCCACTCACCCACATCAGATTCATTCTCTGGCACTGACATGGTAAGCGGCAACGTTGGTCAGATCATTTTGAGTCAAGGTAAACTGCCAACGCAAAACAAGATGAAACACAAAATGTTGCTGGCACACAGTCAATCGTAGTGCAGTATCTTCACCCCCCCCCACCATCTCTCTTTCTAACTTCCTCTCATTTTCTCTCACTTTAGCTCAAGTGCCACCATAACCCCCGAAAGGCAATTACCATGACAACAGCAGCCAGAATTTTGAACCACAGCAATTAGTGCGGGTAAGAAAAAGAAGGAAATTATGTGCTATTTTTTGTCTGAGAATCGATATGTGACACACAACCCTGGAAAGTGCAACCCTCGGGATGAACCTGTGGGTAGAAAGAAGGAAATTAGAAATAACCAAAGTTCCAGAGGCACACAAAGAGAAAAGCAGAAGGACCAGTTGTAATAGGTCTATGTGGTAAATCTCCATTAATCAGAATGATAAAGTGGAACCAATGAGTTTAGCAGCCCTTCTCTATGGATGTGATGTCATGGCAGGAAAAAGGACTGTTTCTATTCTCATCAGAATCAAGAAACCTTTTCTTCTTGTGTATAAACACTTGCTAGGGTCCTTAATTCCGAAGCAAGAAGGGATCTTCTAAAGGTTTCCTTTGTTTCTCCCTCTTGTCGAAATTCCCAGCATATTTAAAGGCTTCCTGGATCCTATTGCCCTGGATAGTGGCTCGTAGGAGGTGTGTGCAGGCTCACCTCCAGCTTTGCTCAGCCTGCTGTAATAGATGTGTTTGTTGCTAAGTGGCGGTTGTAATGGGATGCTTGTTTGCCTTGCTCGGTGCACTTTCATCCTTCACTGTAGTGCTAATGCGCCGCAGCAATTTGTCTCCCGACTGCAAGCAGAGGAAAACAAAGATGCAGGGAGCCGTGCCACATCTCCTCGCTCTTTGTTTATGTCTGAAAGTGTGTCATACACGTGTGTTGGGTGTTTGTAGTCATTTGCCTTTAAAAGGGGGGCAGGAGGAGGGAAGTGGGGGTTAAAATGCCATATCCCTTTCTGCCTAAACCTATCATATCTGCTTCCTTTGTGCAGAAAAGGTGCAGGTTCCTCAGATTGAGAGGCATTCCCTCTGGGCTGCAGTCCAGCGCTGAACTGCAGTGCTTCATAAAGAGAGAAGACTGAGATATCAGGAGGAAGAGGTGGAAAGAAGGGTAAAGATAGCAGCAGGGCTCATCCCACACAGACAGCCTCTGTGAATCATTCAATCATGGCCTGCTAAGAGAAGGCCCATTCTTACAAACATTCCTCATAGTAACTCCATTTCAGAGGCACCTTTGGCACCTTTTGTTGATGTGTACAACTATTGTTGTTGGTGTGATTGCATCATTCATACACCAACTAAGTATGACGTTAAGAGCTCTGACAGGAGAAGTGAATAATTCTGATCATCGCTCCATCATTACACCTGTTATTAGATGGAAAATATTAAGCAGTAAGAGAATGATTTGGCTGAAAAAACAGTGCAGTGTAACATCGGGTTTAAAACTGCCATTTTTGTCCTCACAATTGATGTCTTATCACAGAAACATCAATGCATGGACTTCATGTAGGGGTGTGTGTAAGTAAGACTAATTAGGTCAAACTGTGTTGCTATTAAAGTAGTTTAAGGCACATACAGCTACTGCTACCAAATGTATACAGGAAGCTCCAGTGTTTGTAAACTTGTGAACTAAAGCTTGTAGATGAGAAAAATCGTTACTTGTGCTTTAGCTACAGCAGACCACCTAAGAAGAAATTTCTACTACTGAAAAGTATTAAACGTGCTGCTGAGAGCAGATCAGGTACAATTTTAGGTTTCAGAACTCCTGAGTAAACCAGTTATGCACTTTTATGATCGATAATAATTCGTTAGTGCTTGACATCCAGTTCTTTCCCCCCTGACTGTATAGAAAACACCAGATCAATACATTAAATTATATTTATACCTTTGCCCAGCAAAAGAGTTGATGAGGGAGTTAACTATTCTGGTGTATTCTGGTAAAAGTCAATTTTTTTGGGTCACATACCAAAAGTTGATGTTCCTACATCTTTTTCACCAATATTTGCTCCTCAAGAGATCGTTTGTTTAAAATTGAAAACACCTACACTTGAAAGCTGCCATTAGAAATCCCACAATGCATCATTAGATCAACAAATGAGGTGGATACCAAGGTTTCAAGATGTTAACAGTTTCATAACTGTTAAAATGTGCTATCATTTCAATTGCCAGAGTGACCAGAACTTCAGAACTTTTTTCCTGGCTTTATGGAGCCCAGGAATCCACCTGGTGCTGCAGGTCAGCTGGTTGAAAGAAGGCTACTTCTCCTTCACTTACAAGAAAGACAAACTGAGCTGCTTCGAAACATTACCAGTCTCAAAAATCAGGATAATTATAATGCACAAAATGAAAGGAGCACCACCTATCACTCTTTTGAAAGTAACCCTGTTTTAAAACTATATTTGGCAAGTTATGAGCTGGAGGGCTATTATGCAATCAATATTTCATTTGAATCTTTGTAATGAAATCAAAATAACAAAAAATAAATATCACAAAAAACATTATAGTAGCTGTTGAAGTAGAGTTATTTTATCTCAGCAGTATTAGGAATAAGAGTTATTTTTTTTTATTTTCAATTAAAGCAATTAGATCATGTTTTTGTTCAAAATCTTTGAATTAATACCATCATATTGTTAAACCTTTTGTATTTTAACTCTGAGATTTTTTGGTGTTATAACTCTAACTGACCAGTGAATATATGGAGAGATTTGCACATAATTAGAGAAATTAGATGACATTTATGTCTACAGCATCAATGAGTACTCATTGAGTAACAAATGATGCACTGCAATGAAGATGTGGTGGTGGCTGGACTCACATTTTTTCTATATTAACCTCATTTTTATTTCAAGTAGTATGAAAATCATTTCATTTTACTTTCAGTCTTATGTCACATAAGTAACTACATGTTGATAACTGGCCAGTATATTTCAGGCTTCAGAAGAAAAGGTCCTGCGGTGCTTCTGTCTGGTCAAATGAAAACCAGCTGTCAGAAATAAAAAGTAAACTCTTTTCTTTAAGTTTACTGTCACCTTTGTTTCTTGGAGATTACACCAGTTAGTGTGAAGTTAGTCTAGAGTTGAGCAAACCATATTATTTGTCTGAAAAGTTTTACATTTGTAAAATTATTTATAGAGCTGATGTTAAATGCTTTGCAGATTTTTATTCAAGAATAAACTAGATTCTTCATACATCAGTCTCCAAACACTGCAGTTCTCTGGATGGCCACTCGAGATTAGCTTCAAAAGAAAATAATTTCCATTTTATGAGATTTAAAATAATCATTTCATCTAACAATATATAAATTTAAATCTTGCTTTAATAGGTATACACTGCTAAAATAGGAAGTGTCCTTGCACTTTATTAGTCTTCCATCCGCCAACACTCAAGATGGTGCCAAATGACTCACTTAAGGCTTGGAATGCAAACCAAAAGGTGACATGATATTGGTTAAGTCTTTCTTTACATAATTTCTATGTCAATGGTGTTACTTGTTCATGTTCCTTGAACTTTTCACATTTTCTGTCACTCTAGCTGTGAACTCTGTGGATTTGATTTGGCTTTGGTGTGTCAGACCAAGAAAAAGAAGCACTTAAATGTGGTGTGGAAGGAACATGACACATGCAGGGGACAAGTGGAGGGTACTCTGTCTACCTATCTTTAAAATATTTCCTCTAGGTATTAGAGAGACTCCTCCAAGCATGACAAATTTATGAAAAACATCACTTTATCCATATAAATTAGATCATATTCACATTCAGTCGTCATTATGTAATATCAAACATTTAGTCTAATAAATCCCAGGAAACAAAATAATAGTTTGACGCAATCATTAATCAGTATTTAAAATTTATGGTCAAACATGGACTACTTCAAAACATTCAGGATTTATAAAAAAAAATTCAAAATACAATTATTAAGCCTAATAAAAATATTTAGTCTCATCTAAGAAAACCTCTCAAATGTGCTGTCAGGCATTCATATCAAACTGCACAATAACACCCTTGCAATGTTGTAAGCTCCTACTATTTTTTAAATAACAGACTTTTACCTGAGTGGATAAACATTTGTTTTGACTCAATTTTCAACCCTGCAGGTACATTCAAAGTGATCTTCAAAAAGACGGTTCTGTGATAAAAGTTCATACCTAATATGTTTGTGCTTCACTACAAATACATTAAATATTGATTTAACTCAGAGTTTCCATTCAGGAAAATGAATGCCTATAGGGAACACAGCATGACCAATTCATTTCCAGTCCATTTGGATACTCTGCTCTTAAGTACAGTACAGTAGGTCACTAATAATATGGCAGTCTATCTCCAAATGGGCCACAGTGAGGTACGGTTACCAACTGTGTTAATTATTGGTAGCATTATTGCACTGCATGATCCCCAAGGTTTGAATGAGCCATCCCTCAGGGTACACAGTTGTGGTCAGATAGTTGAGTGCTTAGCTGTATAAATCAACCTGCTGCCCATAAGGGAACAGTTAAAACATTATGATAAATCTGAACACCGCAAGAGAAACCACAGAGAACTGGGAAGTGTGGGACAGCTGGAAGCGTTTTCTTAATTTGGGTGTACTACAGTACAACCAGTTTAGCTTTCAAGAGCTGTTTTATGTTCTCTAAGATTGTGAATACATCACCATGAACCAGCAAAGGATCAAATCATGGCTATGCGCTCAAGGGCACAATCCAGGATCCAGTAAGAGGGAAGTGTAATCTTCCAACACTGACACTGAGCACTGACCCACAACCAAGTTCTGATGGGATACAATTTCAGTGGACAGCCACAGCCATAGGCAGGTATGAACCTGAAGTGCTTCAGGTCATATTTCTCTGGCCTTCATTAATTGGTATTTTGACTACAGCCCCCTCTCTTGTGGTGGACCACCCATCCACCCTCATGAAGCCCTTGAAGTGTGACATTGCAATTACATTCACTATGACACATGGGGGGAAAAAAAATCCCAGTTGGTAACAAAGATCTGTCCAGCTTTCTTCCTCTTCTGTGCAACGAGGAAGAAAGGAATTTTCAATAACAGTGTTGTTTAAAGGTGGTTCATAGCAGTCTGAAGCAGAGAGTCGATGGACGGATGGACGAACCAACATATGGATGGATGGATGGATGGATGGACGGATGGATGGATCGATGGCCATTTACAGCAGCTTTAGAGCAATCTGAAGAACAGAGCCGACTACTTTTTACTATTGATGCCTGTATAAATTCTAATGGTGTAGCAATCAATACAGCATTACAGTGCTCCTGGTAAATAGAAATATGATTTGTCCCTAAACAAACAACCACACGATCGATGTATTAAAGTGCAGCACATTAGGGGCTAACAGTAGTTAGCAGAAAAGGTCAGTGGAATGGAAAGAAAGTAATCAAAACAGTTCATTAATCCTGGTGTACAACAATGTAATTGTCACTGTTGATGTTAAGCCTGTTTTAACCAATGACATTATTCATTAATTGGAAAAGTGCCTCATTTGCAGTGGTTAGGAGGCTTTGTGATCGTCTGTAATGAAAACACACTTCGTCTGTCATTAGTAAAATGAGTGTAGAGAAGCCTAATCCAAGTGGCCTCACCATTATCCATGCATTATGCCGAATACATTTCTATATATTGTTAATAACTATGCAAAAAAGGATCACCCAGGTAATTTTCTAAAGAAAAAATGTTCAGTTGATTTGTTTTTAAAAGGAACAATCCTCCATGAACAAGCTGACCTAAATGAAAGAAATAATATATGCGTGACACTATAAAACAGCTTAGCTTGGAGCAGAACTTAAATTGCATGACAGAGATTATTTAATGATTATTTTTTTCTCCTCCTAATTCAATTTTTGAATAATTAATAATGAATTATTTTCCAACTGATCCAGTTTCTCCACATGAAAGGAAACATTTACACACTACATAACATACATTATTTTAAAAAGACCTTTGTTAAATCAAATCGCATACATGTCTAAACTGTGTAGGAAAAGGAATATGTGGATTGCGAAATGGTCTTTGGAGCCAGATGCTGAGGACATGTTTAGACTATTTAAAGGTGGTGCGATTTTAGAAGTGTTGAGGTGCATCAATCAGTCACATTTCTGCAGTTTATTTGGACACAATTTTTCCTAAACACATGTGAAGGTTAAAAAAAATAGCTAAATAATAAATGCCTCTTTGCCTTCTGGACAATTTCTTGCTGATATCAATTGCTATCGTAACACCTTTATTTAAGACTCTTAATCCATTTTTATTGGACAGTAACAAACTCAGTGCTAACCATTTCTGGGCATAATATTGACATTTTTTTTATATCACAAACTGCATATGAATTTTAACGGTTTATTTGATACTGTACTAGTCTACTAAATCTGAAAATGAGCTTAGGTAAGTATAACATTTCTGTTCTCATTCTCTTTGAACTTATTACAACTTTCAGTACTTTTTATCATTCAGCTGAATTGGATAAAGTCAGTTTTGCTCATGGTGTTCCACAAGGCTCTATTCTAGGTTCTCCTGTGTTAAATTCCTAGTACGGTCCCTCTTGGCTCTATTGTTAAAAAGTAAAACATAGCTTACTGTTTCAACGCTGATGATACATAGTTATGCATTACTATTTTCAGGAAAAACGTGCTTTGTTCTCAGCTAGTTGACGTGCATAATTTAATCATATCATTAGTATTTTTCAGGATAGCATATCAGGTAAAATTGTCTGAGCAGTATGCCAAACAGATGTTGCAAAAATATCTTTGAAAGTCACATATGACTTTATGCTTTATGGAAAAGACGTGGAGCTTTAGAAACCTCATAGGGAGAAAGGAGCATGCTGAAGCTCACCATGTCAAACCAATGATGGGTTTCGTTAGTTTAATATGACAACAGTCTTTGCATAAGGGATATTTTTTCATCATTGGTAATTTTCCATCAACTGATATATACAATATCTTTTTTTTTATGCTGAACGGTTGACTGGTCAAACCCAATCTCACTGAACAATTTGAACATATCATTGTTTCCATGAGTTTTTCTTGGGAGCTGACAAATGTAGTCATCTGCCCAAATATTATTGAGGCAACATACCTCATTCATCCAAATGAGAGCATGGCTCATTTTTCCATCCATCCATCCATCTTGGGCCAGCTTCTCTGTGTCCTGGGTCTTGATCTGGGTCTCCTCCCAGTGGTACGTAAACATCTCACAAGGAAGGAGGCATCCTAACCCAGTTGAGATGGCTTGGGCCAATGCCAATTTGGCTCCTCTCAAATTGGAGAAGCAGCGGCTCTACTCTGAGTCCCTCCCGGATGACCAAACTTCTCACCCTATCTCTAAGGGAGAGCCAAAACCACCCTTTGGAGAAAACTTATTTCAATCTTGTTCTTTCAGTCATGACCCAAAGCTGATGACCATAGATGAGGGTAGGAATGTAGATTGACCAGTAAATCGAGAGCTTCCTTATTTGGCTCAGCTCTCTCTGAGTGCTTGTACCAGTCACAACAGACCGGTACAGCACCTACATCAGTGCAAACGCAGCACCAGTCCGCCTATTGATTTCCCACTCCATTTCTCTCTCATTTGTGAACAAGACCCTGAGATACTTAAACTCCTCCACTTGGGGTAGGACCTCTTCCCTGACCCAGAGAAGGCACTCTACGCTTTTCCAGCTCAAGACCATGACCTCGGATTTGGAGGCACTGATTTTTATCCCAGCTGCTTCACACTCGGCTGCGAACTGCTCCAGCGAAAGCTGTAGATCATGACTTGATGAAACCAATAGGTCCACATCATCTGCAAGAGCAGAGACGCAATCCTAAGACCACCAAGACAGATCCCCTCAACACCTTGACTGTGCCTAGAAATTCTGTCCATAAAAGTTCTGAACAGAATTAGTGACAAAGAGCAACCTTGGTGGAGTCCAACTTTCACCGGAAATGAGCCTGACTTATTGTGGGCAATGTCGACCAAGCTCTGACACCGGTCATACAATGACCTAACAACCTGTAGCAAAAGGCCTGATATTCCATACTACCGGAGTACCCCCCACAGGATTCCTAGAGGGACACGGTCGAACGCCTTCTCCAAGTCCACAAAACACATGTAGACTGATTGGGAGAACTTGTCTTTTCCAACTGCTGAATTTTGCTTACTCTACTGCATCTCACAATGCAACACATAGGCCTATCTGGCTATGGGAAGGTGTTTGGCTCAAGCTTGCAGCATACACCAGCTGCTTCTATGGGACTAAGGTCGAGTCACATTTCACACTTTAGACTAACTGCTCTAAGGAATATCTGGAACCACTCTGAGACCACATCCTCCAAAGGATCTCAGTAAGTTGTTTTGGTCTGTGCCTTTGTCTGATTGCTATGCTCACATCTACACAAACAAGCCGCACCAATCAGGGAAAGAAACAAGCATTTGTCTTAAATAGACTGAATAATTCTGGTGCAGAAACGCACTAAGCAAAAACACCACGAGGGTTGTTTACAGTAGGTAAGGTATTACCTGCTCAAATAGCCTTTTAACATAACTTTCAAAAATTCTGAACTATTGCTATAATTTCTCCTCATTCTGAATGTTCTTTATGAATAGAATTTATTGAAATCAAAAGCAATATTTTTCTTTTTTTGAATAGGATCCTTTCCTATTTGATTCTTAAGTTTCTTCAATACACACAAAACCCTGCACACACAGACAATCTCTCCACACACTTTTTCCACTCTTTTACGTAAAATGAGTCATTCCCTTTCGCATCTTGCTTCCCTTTTCCATCCTTAACAAGGGGTATATGGGGACCCCCATTTCTCCTCTTCCCCCCACCCTCTTATCCCTAAATCCTTACTGGTTTCCATGAGAAACTGGAAGGAATGTGTTTCATTAACATTCTTTGTGGAACGCATATGCACTTCTTGCTCATTGAACTTAAAGCAAACCCATCGCCTCCTTAATCGAAAGCAGCTCATGGCGCCTTTTAAAGTGAGGCTCAAGTGTCTGTTAAGAAGCTGTGCGTCCATATGAATGCCACAAATGACCACATGTTTGCGGGTGTTGATCCACACCAGTTTTGTGTGATCCCCTTGCTGGAAGCAAGGATGCAAATCACATTGCTTTGATAATTGGATAAAAGCTATTGAAATGTGCCACAGTAACTACCTTAAGTGGTGATTACCTGATTGTGTCTCAAAATAACACAGCTCCTTGTTTTTGTTATTTTATTTTTTTCCTCTTATTTTCACTCTCATTCCCCACTGTCTCATTCCCTCTTCTGTGTCTTAACCCTGCTCATTGCTCAAGCAGAGCCAGGGGCCTTTCTTTTTTTTAGAAGGACCTCAGGGATGGTGAGGACTTCTACACTGACATGACCTCTGGGGTAAGAGAACACACACGGATACATAAAGGACAGGATCTTGAACAGCTGTCTGTTGTTCAGACATGTACAAGGTTTTTATTGGTCACATACACCTCAAAAAACAGATACTCAAAGACGTGGACAAGTTTACAAGTACCCAGGAAGTATGGAATCCATAAGGGAGAAGACGTGTAAAAACCTTACACTTTAATCTCATTGTTAAATGTAGCAGCATAATACAAATCTTAAACTTTTGGGGAACTAAAAACCATTTAATCTCAATCATTCTTTTCAATGAAAAATTATCTCCATGTTAAGAAATAATTATCAGCACTTGGTTCAAGTTCCTGCCGAAAGACCTATTTTCAGTGTTCTGGTAGAGTTTACCAGATTTCTATTAAAAATCTCAGGCTATTTCTGTGAGTTTGTGATTTTGTGTACAATAACAATTCAAAGTGGGGAAGTCAAAGGTTTTACAACAACCTTACTTTAAAATTCACCATGGCTGCTGCAAGTAAAAAGTAATTTAGGTGAAATTTGAAGAATTTCACCTCATTAAATCTTTCTCTTACACAATACTCTATCCAGTAAACGCATTGCTTCAATGTTTCATGGTAAACAAAGTGCTGTGAGATATGTTTTTTTTCCCCCCTCTCCATAGAAGCTACGTCTGGTCCGGCGTTTATTTGGGTGTGTTACCTTGCTGGAGGGGGACATTGATTGAGATAATGCTGGCAACAACTAAACTTTCTCCCTCTCCTGCTGTTAACTTTTCACTTTTTATTAACATAGAAAGTACTCCTACGTCATATCTTTTTTTGTTTGTTTGTTTTTTTTGTGCATCTGCTCTGTCTTCTCAAACCCCCAGTTGGTTGTGGCAGATGGACGCTCGTACTGAGCCAGGTTCTGCTGGAGGTTTCTTCCTGTTACAGGGATTGCTGTAAAGTTAACAATTGTCTACTGCCACTACATGCTCATCAATGAGGTGGAATGCTGCAAGTCAATGACTTGATGCAATCTGCTGGGTTTCCTTAGATAGAAAACATTTTATACTAACTCGAATAATGAACTGAGCTTAATGCACTGTTTCACAACTAGGATTAATTGGAATGTATGTGTAATTGAACTGAAATTAGTCTTTTTTTTTTTTGTTTGGTTTTTTTAATAAAATTTTAATGTTTGTTTTTTTTATAAAGCCAATCTATCTTACACTGCTCTAAACATCTGTAAAGATTTCCCCTAACTGCTTTCATACATTTCCTACACAGTAACAAATAGATTTGAAATAACTGCACCAGGTAAGAAGAATAAAAATCACTTCTTTTTATCCTCTTCTGGTGTAATCACAGACGATACTATCTTCTCTTGAAACATTCATCTTACCAGTACCCTGCTGCCTCCTACTTTTTATTTATATATTTTTTAAAATTAATGATAAATGTTCCTCCAGGTTCTTAAAGTCTAAAAACATGCATGTTAGTTTAACCTGACCCTCAAATTACTGCTAGGTATGTTTATGTGAGTGCCTGTGTGGGTGTATTGTTGTGTGGTGACCTTATCAGAGTATACCCCACTTCTTACCCATCAACTGCCAGAAATATTCACCAGCCAGCCCACCATGCCCCTGCAGGAACTAAACAGGTATAGAAAATGAATGGATAGCTAGCACACAGTATACTGGATCCCACTGAATAATGAATACATTTTATGATCAACCCACTCAGCATTTCTGTTCTCTGATGTGACTGAAAAAGTTCATTCAACTGACATGTTTGACATTTTAGGTCTAATCTGATTTGCTTCAGAAAATACTGCTGAAAAGCACCAGAGGGGTGGTCAGCACATGACACTGATGAGCTCAGATAATAGTTCAAGTTTCTCTGAAGAGAATGCTCTGACACTGACCAGCTTATTTTTTTTTGTCGTGTGGCATCTTGAGAACCAGCTGTGATAGACATCATTTAAAGAAAAGTTCACCTAAGTTTGAGAGACTGTTTTGTAGTTTATTCTAAGATATTGGCAATGAGTGGCATTAAGAAGTTTTAGCTTTGAGAATATCAGAACAGAAGCTTAAAGGAGCTCATTGAAAACAGTTATTTTGGCTTTAAGGTCCCAGGAATTGGGAATGATTGGTATCAGAGTTTCAGAGTCCCAATCCCTGTTGTTGGTGCATCTCTGTGATTTTATATTTATAAAGCTTGTCTGGTCATACTGAACACTCATAGTGCTTTAATCCAGAGCCACATTTACCCATTCTGACTCATATACATGCACAAATCAATACACAGATGCACAAATCGGTAGGCAACTCAGGATTAAGTGGCTTGCTCAGGGGTACAACAACATGTAGCTGGGGAGGAGCTGGAACTAAACCTACAACTTTCCAGCTGCAAGACAAGTACCCACACTCTGTGTCTATGAGTTGTTGAGGCTGGTTTGATTTTGCTGGGCTAACTCGTCTAGGTTTTCCCTAACAATCAAAAAACTTATATTTATCACTCTTGGTAAGTACATCCAGCCTGAAAGAGAGGCAGCATAGTTGATGCAGCTCAGATATCCCCAGCTCTCCTGAGTGATGTGCATAGCGAACAGCTGAAACACCAATTCAATTCATTGTTCAATTTTACAATGCTCAAACCAAAGCATTAAGTTTAATAGTCAGCTGAACTATTTTTTTCTGTAGGTTTTCTTTCTACACAATTAATTTGAACCGTAATTAAATATGTCCTGTTATGACAGGACAGGAGAGGAGAGCATTAATCAGAGAAGCAAGCAAGAGGCCCATGGTAACTCTATAGAAGCTGCACACATCCACAGCTCAAGTAGGAGAATCTGTAAACAATACAATAGTGCTTTAACTGACCTCAATGAAAGAATGGCAAGAAGAGAGCCATTGTTGAAAGAGAGCAATAACAAGTCCAGTTTGCAATTTGACACAGCCCATGTAGGAGACTCAGCAAACGTGGAAGAAGAAAAGTTTAACTTTTTTGCTGATATGCAAAATGCTGTGTGTGGTTAAAATCAACTATGCACATCACCATCCCCGAGGATGCTTTTTACCCATAGTAGTGATAGTGTTATGCTGTGGGATGCTTTTCTTCAGCAGGAACAGCAAAGCTGGTCAAAGTTGATAGGTAGATTAATGGAATTAAAAACAGGGCATATAGCCAGAGCTACAATGGAATATTTTAGATCAAAGTATATTCACGTGTTGGAATGGCAAGTCAAAGTTTATACGTCACTCTGATAAAAAAATTGTTGCAAGACTTGAAAAGTGATGTTTAAAGATCTTCACCATCCAATCCCACTGAGCTTGACCTGTTTTGTGAAGAAAAGCCAAAATGCCCATCTCTAGATGCACAAGACTGCTGTTTGTGGCTGTTATGTGCCAGGATGAAAAATGGTCAAGGTGTAGCAATACTTCTGTAGGAACTGTATATTGTTTGTTACCAAAATGCTGAGACCCCCCCCCCCAAAAAAAAGGGGGGAAAAAAGGAATTTCATTCACCTTAATTAATTTTGGTTGGCAACAGCAAGCAGACAGATGGATCTTGAAAACCCTGGACACATGAAACCAAAATTTTCCACATGGCCAGATACCAAGAGAAGCACATCTGAAAGAAAAATCTGGCTTTCTGGGTGCACTGGCCATGTAGGCTCTGTCACCAGTTTGATTCTGTTTGCCATAAGGCTTATGATGCACTCAATTTTTGTAGAGGCTTACGTAGCCATTGAAAGGCACTTGTTTGTTGGAGACACAAAGCAGATCAAAATAACCTTTTTTTTCTGATCTGTGTGGTCTCTTTGTGGTGTGGCAAATGTGGAAAAGAGGGTGGTGGGTGAGCAAGGGGGGTGGCTGTCGTGTTTCATGTCCTCGAAAATCAGACGGAAAGTCATTGATTTTCCCATGACATATCCAACCCCCCCCAAAAACACACCCCCTTCAGAGTCAGACGGCTGGCGTGGTGAACACGGCACCGTCTCACATCTAAGGACACGCTCCTCAAACCTGCAGCCCTACCCCCTATCTCAGCCCAGTGACACCCCCCCCACCAACCCCACCCCAAATCTCTCCCTGGCTGTCTCTCTCTTGCTCCCCCTGTCTCATTTGTGCCTTTGCAGAGCAGCTGCTGCCCAGAGAAGTGAGGGAGCAGCATTCACATCTGAGCACATTAGTCACCAGATGTCACCTTTTGCTGCCAGCCCATCGAACATCCAGGCAGACAATGCTCTATGCATTCTGAACATCTGACTTACAACGCCTCCCTTAAAAGGGGGCTGGGTGGTGCTCTGGACACCGACAGCCATGGCTGCTGGAGCTCACACTCACATCGACAGTGACACCTACAGCTTGTGAGAACAGTTGAAGTGGAAGCTGCTGTTGTGGCATTAATAATAAAAGCCAAGTTGAGATATGAGATGATAAAAAGTGCCTTGTTTGATGAGTGTTAATTCATATTTTTTGGCTGAGCCACTCAGATGTCTGAGCCATGTGTGGAAATGCTCTCTGACAGTCCTGATGTTGCTGCTGACACCTGCATCAGATCTGCTGCTGTCACCTTGAGGGTATCAAATCTATGTTCTGACTGAGAGACAGCAGCTTGGCACATTCTGCGCCACACACGCGAGCAGACAGTTTGCATCTATTTGCTGAGCGGAAGGTCTCTTTCAGGGAGGTAAACAGTGGTAGGAGTACGCAGAATAGCAAAGAAGGCCCAGAGGCATAACATGTACAAACTGCAGAATTCCATTAAGTGGGACTTGTACTTTTCTGAGCTTTAAGCTGCAATAAAAGTTTCTGTTTTAAAACAGGCATCTTTTTCAGTCTGGTTTATGAAAACTTTGGCATTATTTATGGAGGTCTGAGAACTGATGACATAAACTTACGTAACGTTGTTGATGATGCTTCTTCCTTGAATTCGGTAGTTCTAAAGATAGTTTGAAAACTCCAAAGGTTGTATAAAAGAGACAGTTGGGTGTGTTTATTGCTTTTATTTTACAGGTCTTTACAGATATATTCACATCTCTTCAACATTTTCAGGTTTCTCACTATAACCAGAAATTGCAATGTATTTTAATGCAATTCTTTGTGATAGGCCTACATACCATAGTTCATAATTGTGAAGTGGAAGAAAAATGACACAGTTTTAAAACCTTTTTTACAAATAAAAGTTTTAAAAGGGTTGTGTGCATACGTATTCATTGCCCTGTGTCAAAGCTTTCTTGAGTCACCTGTCACCGCACTCACAGCTGTTTTTTGGAGTATATCTCTGACAGCTTTGGATTTCTATAAAGTGACATTTTTTTCTATTATTCTTTCTAAACAGCTCAAGCTCAGACCGTTTGGATTGAGAGAATCTGTGAACATTGGTTTTCAAGCTCTGTCACAGATTTATGAATTTAGGCTCAAAATTTGACTGGGCTATTGTAACACCTGGATATGCTTTGATCTAAACCATTCCATTGTCGCTCTGGCCATATATTTACGGTTGTTTTCCTGCTGGAAGGTGATCCTCTCCCCCAATCTCAAGTCTGTTGCAGCCTCTAACTGATTTTCTTCCAGAAATGTCTTGTATTTAGTCTCATCAACCCATCAACTTTGATTAGATTCGCTGTCCTTGCTGAACAAAAACATCCCATAGCATGATGCTGTCATCAACATGTTTGGTGCATGCTGTGTTTAGGGTGATTTGCCATGTTAGTTTTCCACCACATTTGGAGATTTGTACGTACAGTCAAAAAGCTAAATTTTGTGTTTTCTAAACAGAGAACCTTCTTCCATATGTTTCCTGGGTATCATACCTGATTTGTGAATTTGTGGTTTGCAGTTGTTCTATACTCTTGAGATGGTGGATTGAACTAGGCTCTGTGAGATGTTCAAAGCATGGCATATTTTTTATGTCCTAACCCTCCTTTAAACTTCCCCACAACTGTAACACTGACCTGTCTGCTGAGTTCCTTGAACTTCATGATGCTGTATGTTCAGTAATGTTCTGGGCCTTTACAGAACTGTATGAAATTACATACAAGTGCACCATTTTTAGTAATTAGGGCATTTCTGAAGGCAATTGGTTGCACTAGAGTTTATGTTGGGATATCAGAATAAAGGGGACTGAATATAACTGCATGTCAAATTTTTATTTGTAAAAGCTTTTGGAAACCTTATATCATCTTACTTTACCATCACAAATGTGACTTACTTTATGCTGGTCTGTCATATAAAATCCCAATGAAATGCACTGAAGTTTGTAACCTAACACAATGTGAAAACATCCAAGTAGTGTGAATACTTTTGCAAGGCACTGGATTTCTTATGTTTAATAAATATGATGGTGATACAAACCATAATACATCATAATATTTTAAAATAAACATTACAGTGGTTGTTGCTTGTTCTGAAATTTATTACTAGAGCATTTTATACTGAATGCTTATATTCGTGAGTGTATTTGCAAGCGCAGCTCTTATTCCTTCAGCATCTGATGTCATTTTATTATCATAATCACAAATTAGCTTTGCTTTAAATAATACAAGCTGAAACAATGTGACCTTTCAGACAGGCCTACCTTTTAGTGAAGCTCTGTCAAACAGCCTCTAAGGTTGTTGTAATGCTATAGTTTGAACTCAGTGAAGCTACGAGTGTTTGTTCCTAGATATTATGCCATTTTAGATGCACTCTTTAGTGTATTTAAATAGCTGACTAAATTGCAGCTTAAAACAAGCTTGACATTTTCACTTATGACAGTTTCATATCCAGGAATTAATTTCCGGAATAAGACAAACAGCAATTAAACTGCTCTTTCTCTCCCATTGTTTATTCTTGTTAAGGCTTAAAGCGAGGTAACGCTCCCTCCCTCCTCCTCCTCTTTCCTCCTCCCTGCCTCTCGATCCTTCTCTCCATATATTAAACGATGGGTGGCACTTTCCCCTCGCAGCACTATCTGCTACGTCGAGTCACCCCCCCCAGACACATTAGCATATTTATCATCAGTTTCACAGACTTCAAAGTCAGTGCTTGCTTCTCACAGAGATGGGGAAGCGCCACCAGGAAGCCGACACAGATTGCAAAGCACTAGGTGTTCCCTAGGGATCGAATATCCATTTAGGTAAGAGAAGGGGGGTGAGGCCAAGGCAGAATTCAATTCATTTATTTGCAGGGCTGATGATGTCTTTAGCAGTGACTTTAAATATTTGCCTAGTGCTAACTGCAGTCTTCAACAGTTTTCAGATGTTAACACACAGCTAATGCTGGAGGGAGTGATGAGAATGGTTTGGGGTTTAAATAGATATGTAAAGGATGAGTCTATTAGGGAAATAACAACATAACATAGAAAATAAAGTAAAACAATCTGAGCTAAGTCAAATTCACAAAGTATCTGCTTTAATGGGTTAATACAAAGTGAATAATAAATGAGAAGGACAGTGGGAAGTGGAATGGTTTTTAATAGCTTGCCAAGTGATTTTACATATGAACTGGAGCAGTAAAATATTGAACTTAGAACTTCCCACTAGAGCTGCACAATGTATCGAATTGCAGTAACAGTGTGTAAAAATATTAGCAAAGGACTCCTTCTATGCAATATTTGGTAAGATATTATATTTCATTGACTTTGCATTCACTCAATGCATATCACTAATATATTGGGGCTGTTTCACAGAGTGCTGTATCTGAGCATATTAGTGGAAAATTGAGCAGAAGGAAAAGCTTCATTGAAAAAATTCCACACAGTGATACGTGTTGAGACTGTCATGAAGCAAAGCCTATTCAAGAGTTTGGTGGTGCTTCAAAAGACGTGGACTGTGGCTAGAATCAGTGCTTTGAAAGTGACCACACAGGCAAGTCCAGGAAATGGGTTACAAACTGTTACATATCTTGTGTTAAGCTGCTCCTAAAGACTGCATTAGAAACATCTTACCTGAATTAATGTGGAAAAAGAAATGGACTTGCTCAGTGCAAAGTCTTCTTTTTGGATAAATGTAAATTTTCAGTTTCAATCGAAAATCAAGGTTCCACATTCTGGAGGAGGAGTAGAGAAGTGCAGAATGTAAGATGCTTGAGATTCAATGTAAAGTTTCCACAGTCAGTGATGATGTTGGGAGCTATATCATCTGCTGCTGTTGCTGCTTGTGTTTTATCAAGTCCAATGTCAGTGCAGTTGTCTATTAGATCATTTTGTAGTACTTCCAGCTTCCCATTGCAACAAGCTTTATGGAAATGCTGATTTTATTTTCCAGCTGGATTTGGCACCTGCCCCCACTGCCAAAACACCTGCTTTAAAGAGATATTGTCTCAAGGAAGATCAGAGACCCCAGACTGAACAATCCATATGTGCTGAAAGCCGCTGTCAAAGCAATCTGGGCTTCTTTAACATACACCAAGCCAAACAGCATTGATTTTTTTTTTTTATGCAAAAGGAACCCCCACCAAGTATTGAGTGCATGTATTTTAAAGCAGCAGTATTATATATTTTCCAGGCACACAGTGCCATTTTATAGCACAATCAAGTAACTATGTTACCTTCAGTTGTTACAAAAATGCTGTATATATCAAATATGACTTAAAACAAATTTGACTTATAATTTAACGCCTTGAAATTGGGCCTCTGTCTCTTTAAGAAAGTCCTGTTCTTTCTGAAACTCCGCCTTCAGGAAGTCACCACAACAATGCTCCTCTATTAACTCTAACAGTGTTTTTTACCAGCGCTGCACTGAGCAGTAGTTCGTATAATGAGCTCTGCAGATGCATAGTTTCACCAGGCGTTTGCTAATTGCTGCTGGCTACTCTGAAGGAGCTGAGTGGGGAAGTCGTGGGGGAGGGGTGTTCTGTGAGGCGGGAGCTCAAAAGCTTGGAAACTGCAGCTGTGAGGAGGAGCTGGGTCTGGAAGATGGAGCTGTGTTCACCAAGGCGTTTTGCACAGATGAATGGCTGCCACAGGAGATTAAAGGATTTCTCAAACATGCATGAACGAATCAAATCAACACTCCAGGTATGTTTTTGATGATAATATCATAAAGCTCGAAATGGTAGATTTTGCGTAATACTGCCCCTTTAAAGTACAAAGGCAAACTTTTCAGTACACCAACATTTATTTATTAAACACTTTTTTTATTTTATTTTTTTTTATAAAAGGCAGCTTTTTAAACTTCTTCTACCAACACTGTTTCTTCCTTGTTTACTTGATCCTGTCTTGTAAAATACTTAGATCCTATTAAAAATTACACTTGGCTTCTGTTGCTTGTTAAACAGCAATCACTAAATTATTTCCTCATACTGAATAAACAAATGGATCTTATCACTAAAAATTAGAAAAACAGCTAGCTAAAGCTAGATTCTCCTCTTTGTGCAATTAAATTAAATTGTGACAGATTAATGTGATTAATAATGCTTGTAGCCCTTTTTCCAGGATTTTAACCTCTAATTCACCAGCTATTTCATTTACCAACTAAACCTGTAAACAATCAAACCTCTGGCACAGCCAATGACACAGACATACAAAATGTTTCTGCTTTTCTGATATGACTACAGACCTTAACTTTGACCTTCCTTTCACCTAGGCAGAATAATAATGGAGCCGAGTCTGACAGGATGCTATTTTTGTCCGCGTATCGCAGCTCAAGGCTTCCTTTTGTTTGGATCCCGTTTAATGTGTAATGACACTTCCTGTGAACCACTGCTGTGTGAAATGCAACCTCTTTTTCTCACACATTCCCTCCTGATTCTAAACACACACGCTCTGTTAATAATGTGCTTTGAATCATTAATATGCTACATTGTAGGCAACCATTATAATTGGAAAATTAGTTACAGTGCAGTGTCTAACTGCTTCCTACAACACTAATGCCAGCCCTCACTCTGCGTAATCTAAACCCCTATGCTAATGAAGCATGGGCCCACAACATGCAGAAGGTTGAATATCAATTTAATCAGGCCCTCCCTGTAGGGGGTTTTCGAGAGAGAAATGACAGCCCAAGTGCATTAGAAATTCTACTGCTGTCACTTCTTATAGCTGCTTACCTTGCAAACAAACTGCTCTAATGGCACCTGCCTGCTGGGCAGTTTCGCCACTGTAGAAGAAAGAGGACATAAAATGGACTAGAGGCCATTGACCTAAATATAAAAGGGTTCTGTCTAAAGTAGTACAGAGCATGTTCTCATTTGTGTCACTTTACAATTATTGTTATGTACTGTTGAAATCAGATATCTATGTATGTGCTCTGCATAAAAAGACACATAACTAATTTGATCTCACTGGCTAACATTAAATCAGAATGAACTTTTCCTGTTGTACATCAGCTGGGATCTTCTAAATTATTTCTATTTGGTGAATGCCAGAAAAAAATTAGAGATTTTTTGGGAGTTTTTAATTTTTTTTATTTTAGAACTTTCTTTAAATTCAGACGTTTACATACATTAAGATTACTATGCCTTGAAACAATTTCTGAAAGCCCAGATAATGATGTCAGATACTTAAATTCACAACATTTGAGTTAAATGGAGACACACCTGTGGTGTATTTTAAGGCAATGCCTCAAAAACACTGCTCCCTTGTGTGACATCATGGGAAAGTCCAGATAATTCAGCCAAGATTTCAGGGACAAAACTGTGGACCTTCACAAGTTTGATTCACCCTTAGATACAATTTCCAGATGACGGTGCCATGGTAATCTGTTTAAACAATTATTTGCAAGTATAAACAAGCAACATACAGAGTCAGATTACAGTTTGGATTTGTACTAAGGACAAAGGGCCAAGACTCTAATTTTTAGAGAGATGTCCTGTGGTCGGACGAAACTAAAACAGAGGTTTTTGAAATAATGACAATTGTTACATTTATTAAAACTGAAGAAGCTTGCAAGCCTAAGAACAAAATCCCAACTGATAAGTGTGGACGTGGCAGCATCAGGTTGTGTGGGTGTTTTGTTCCAGGAGAGACTGTTGTACTTCATAAAATCAAAGTCATCATGAGGAAAGAACATTATGTGGAAATATTAAACCCATATCTCAAGACATCAGACACAAATGAGTCTTCCTCATGGGTAATGACCCTAAGCATGCCCCTAAATTTGTTACAAAACGGCTGAAGGACAATAGAGTCAATGTTTTGGAGGGTCCATCACAAAGCCCTGATATCAGTCTTGTAGCTGAAAAAGTGTGTGAACAAGGTGGTCTATAAACCTACAATCGTAACTGACATAACAGGAAGAATGTAGTCTTATTTAATGTCAGATACTGTGAAAAAAATAGTTCTGTATTTTTTAATACGGTATATACGTAGGTATGTATGTATTGTAGGTGATAACAATGACAATTACATTTATCAACTGTTTTACAAATTAGATTTTGATTAAACATTTTTTTGAAGTTGTTTCTCATTTCTGCTAAATTTCCTAACAGTTAACAGGTAAATTTGACCTAAATACACAAAGGAACAGATAAAAGAAATAGTTCATTACTTCCACTCAAACAATTGAACTGCTTTGACATAATCCCTTCTAAATCCTCAAGGGGATGGGGGCAGGGAAAGAGCATGATGGGATTGGTGTTAGTTTGCGTGTGTCTCTGTGGTAATATGTTTGTCAGATGCAAGGGTTGGTGTGGCTCATCTCAGTGTCAGCCTTTGAACATCAGCAAGATAGAAAATATGTCATTTGTGACTACAATCAGGGTAGCAGTCCATGTTTTCATTTCAGGTCATCATGACACACTGATGCTGCTCAGCGTGACGGCTTTAGCGGTTGATTTGAACATGATGACTGGTGAACTAGCACCACATGTTATTACTTGCACACTGGGCAGTTACATGTCCTTCTTTTATTCTTGGGTGAATGTACTTTACTGGTCTTTTTTGCAGCACTACTTCAGTCAATATGCATAGGACAGATGCGCCTTAACACTCAGGGCTCTTCACATCAATATGTCAGGTCAGTAGTGTTGGGGGTGTTAAACATGGCAGAGCTTGAGAAGTGGAGGCTGATGGTATCCTCTAGTTGAGAGGATTCATTTAAATACAAGAGGTACACAAACTAGTCCTGGGAATGCTGAGACAGCTAATGTATAGCTGAGTCACTGGCTGTCAACATATCAGTGGTCAATCTAGTCATTCAGCTCTTTTCAGTTCAGTTTATTAATATAGCACCAATTCACAGCAAATGTTATCTGAAGTAATTTTTCAAGAGCAAGAATTCTAGTTCAGTCACATACATTTAAGATCTCTGCCATTCATTCCGATGCACTACAATTATGTAGTTAGATTCAGATCCATACATACATACTTCAGTTTGATCCAAATTACTACATAATGCACTCAATTACAGTTTTCTATGGACAAAAATTCTGCCAGTTCCACCTTGTTGAATTTGCAGCAACCCTTCATCCTGACATTCATGTGAAGACAGTGGAAAGGACCCATGTGTCAAAAGCAGCTGGGTGATAAGAGGACAAGAAGGAGGCAAAGAAATGGACTCTGTGAGGGAAAGAGGCCAGGAGTACTTTCTATGAGATAGAAAAAGATTACACAGATTTATTGGTGGCAATATCCAATGTCTCCATCAAAGGCTCCATCTGGGAAGGATACACAGCTAAACATACAGTAGAGGCACTGAGCAAGGAGTACTTTCTACATAAAAGAAATGTGTGTGCAAATAATAGTACAGTAATTCTTGTTCTAAAATCCCCAATCTGTCTGAATGAAAACAATTACACAAAAAAAAGAGTAGGCCATAATTCCTCCACAGAGATGTAAAAGACTGATTGCCATGTGTCACACACCTGATGGCAGTTGGTGCCTCCTGGATTGGCACAGTTAATATATTCAGGGAGTAGTTACTTTTTCAGATAAGGCCAGACTTGTTTGGATAGCTTTTTTTCACTTGCTAAAGAAAAATCACTATTTGAAAACAATACGTTTATATTTACACAGGTTATCTTCGCCTAATATTAAAATTTGATTACCTGAAACATTTAATTGTGAAAAAAAAACAGAAGAATTCTGTAATGGAGCAAACATTTTTTTTACAGCACAGCATGTTAAAAAATGAACTATAAGTCCCTGCCAAATTTGGCTTAAACAAATATGTGAAAAGTCAAAGATCCACCCCAACTGTCTTTCAGCTCCATTTAGACAATCTAGATCAGGGGTCTCAAACTCTAGTACTTGAGGGTTGGTGATCTGTAACTTTAAAATATGTCCCATGTCCAACAAACCAAAATACAATGGCTGAATGATCTTCTCAGTCTACCATTGAGTCTTGATGATATCCTTATCATCATTATTTGGTTCAGGTGTGTTTGTAAAGAGACACCTCCAAAAGCGGCAGATTACCACCCTTCAAGCACTGGGGTTTAAGACCCCTGTTCTAGACTTCTTGTATAGATCATTTATCATGGTTTCCTTACTTCTTTATTAGTCACAAGCTACTGATTCAACAACCGGTAATTTGAATGGCTTGCAATAGCTTAAGTTCTTAGTTCAATAATTTACTTAAATTGCTAAATTAGAAGCAAGGAGCAGATTGAGAGTTTCAGTATTAACAAGAAAACATACTTTTAATTTTTTAAAAATGTATTATGCATTTTTATTATACTACTTCATATGCACATCTTAAAGCTTTTGTGCTTAGCTTCTGATCTTAATGTCTTGTGAAGGTCTCAATCTGGCATAGGCTCTTAAGGTAAATAGTTTTACATATTTATCATGCAAATTGTCTAAAGTGGAAGATTAGACAGGCAAATTTCCAGTGACTTTCAGTTCATTAGATAACTGCTTGAATAATGTTTGTAATAGATGAGGTATAGCATGATTATTTGTTTCCATTTAGGCAGCAAACACCTACATTAAATAAGGTGATTGGAATGGAACTGTTTTGGTTTTAAAATGACATTCTACAACATGCATACAGATTTTAAAAAGCATTTATGGTACGTTATTTTTCCCTCTGCAGAAATGTGAGATGAATGCAGCTTTCTTTGTGGCTTTCCCTGCGGTTGGTTGGCTTCACTCAGCAGAGTAAGGTTTGTGTTTCATTCCAGTCGTGTTTCCTCCTCCTCCCCCCACCACCCCACCTCCTGAGCTCCTGTCTCCTGCAGCAATCTGTCTGAAAAATGCATACATAACATCCTGTGAAAATAGCTTTCTGCGGGGACTTCACTAAAAAGCGGCGCTGCATCAAATGTTTCTGTCATTCTCCACCAGGTCGGGTTGACGGCAAAACATTTGCATGCTGCACCATCAGACAGAGAGAGAGACCACAGATGAGTTAAAGTGTATCTGTGCATGGAGTATATTCATGCGTAATAATCTGTATCAGTCCCTTATCCTTGTTGCACAAAAAGGACACCTTTTTCTTTGTTGGCCTGATTACAATTTGCTTGTGTTGGTTTTTATGGGAACAAGTTTTTTTTTTTTTTTTTACCAAATAAACCGTTTATGATAACAGCTGATTGCAACGTTAGTGTTTTAACTGTGAGTATAAAGAATCCCCCCGATTTGACATTAACCACATCAGATAACACAACTAAAGAGACAAGAAAATCTTTTTGTTTTTTTATTTGAGTGAGCTGACTATATTTACAGTTTTGTTAAGGGTGCTCTTGTTTGATTATTCAAGGTTTTAAAAATATATCCTTTAATTAAATCATTATCCCTTCTACCCACAAGTGGAGCAAATAACATCAGCCTATCTCCCAAATCTGTGTACCACTGGCCAAAAAGACAATTAAGAGAGAGGAGGGTAATTTCATCACGGTCCCATCTCCCTGGTGGAGCGGGACTGTGAGACATTCGATTCTCTAGCTGTGATTACCCAGCACTCAGCTATGAGATAGATGACTATGAATCAATTGTGTTCAAGAAGAATCACACAGGGGATTTGGAGTAGTTAAAGGCAAGAGGGAGTCTTGGAAAAAAACAAACTAAACAGAAAAAAAACATCTTCCATGGTTAAACTGACCATGAGGTTGTCTCATCTACTACATGCAGCATCTTAAATATTCATGTGTACTTAAGAAAGAAACCAGCCACAGTGCCTCCCCACACACACACGCCCCATTGCTTGGGAATGGTTAAGTATGCAGTTGCTGTGACTGGATGGCAAAGAAACTGTTTTGCTTCATGTCACCCAATCAGACTTTAATAAGAGCCCAAGACAATACTAATTATACCAGGCTGCTCCTCATTACTTAAAGCCTGTATGAAATTTGTGTCTGCAACATGTTAAAGACCAAAGATACAATACGTCACATCTACATAAGTGAATGCATCTGCACTGGTGTGGTAGGGGGAATAACAGTTCCCTGTAAAACAAGTTATCCCCCAAAGGTACTTTTTGACAAGTTTTTTCTTCAAAATTGAATGTTCTCTCTACTTTTCCTTCCAATAGAAAGTACCCCTGGTTCAGTGCTTCTGTTTTAGCTGAACATTGTTCCTAGATGAAGCCACTGATAGAGATATTCCTCCCAATAACTACTCTCTTTGTATGTATTTCCCATAGAAAGTACCCTTGACAGAGATAATACTGCTCCTAATTCTGTGTACTCTTTGTTTTTCTTTCCCATCTAAATTAATTCTGGTTCCGTTCTTCTGTTTAGCTGTGTTTTCTTTCTAGATGAAGCCATTGACAGAGCTAGTGTCATGTTTTCTTTTAAGACTCTAATGCAGGTGACAATTAAAGACACAGCAATTAGTCTGAAAAGGTTCACTCAAGAAAGTGAAATGGAAGGAAGGCTTGGCTGGAGGTGGGGTGGAGTGGGGTAAGGTCTGGAACCACACTAGAAGAGAGGTGAGTGGTAAGTTTCTTGTAGCTAATTCTGCAGAAGATGGAGATGAGAAATAGGAGATGGAACTTTCTTAGCAGTCTGGAGCTGGTAATCAAGATCCAAGGTGGAGTAAGTATATCCACAGACAATGAGTTTGGCAAGGAGCAGGTGACCTACTCTGATGGTAATTGTGTCTCTTTCTTTGCTCAGTGTACAGCTATGGTGGAGAATTGGAAGAACAGGGAGGTGAGTGTGTGGCAAAACTCTAGGGAAGAGTTTGAGGAGGGTATCAGGGGAGTGACATGGTAGCACACAACTGAGAAACAGAAGAGGATTCACAAGATTGAGGGAGCTGTCAAAGGGTGTGGGTTTAGTGATCCTGGAATTCATAGGCAAAAAATTATCACTAACATATCAATATCAACACTTCTGACATTTCACTTACACAGTCTTACACTATCAAATTTTGCAATAGGTTCAGTTCTGTAAAAAATAAAGTTCCAAATTCCTTTCAGGAGAGGACAGACTAAAATAAGCCTGAAAGAATATCTCTAGCAGCTTCATTTACCTCTATGAGAGCCACTTTTGGTGAATCAGTGATTTTCCCAATTGAAGGTCTTAATGCAAAACCCTTTGACTGACTTGATTATATTGTACTAAAAGTACATGATGCTGCTCAACCAGATGCACTACAGTACTATCAAACATTTTTAGTAGAATCCCTCCTGAAAGGGGAAAGTTTAGATCCTTTTGAAAAGGTATTCTGTGGAGCTGTAATCCTCTAGCAACAGCTTACCTGCTGTGAACAGCTATTTGAATGACATTGATGGATGGACTGAAATGTCCTCTGTTGAGATGTTTAAAGCTTGGGATATTCTTTTTATGACCTAACCTTGCTTTAAACATTCCCACAACTGTTTCTCTGCTGTGTTCCTTGGTCTTCATTGTTTATTCTCATTGTTGTTCTCCAACAAACCTCTGAGGCATTCACATCACAGCTGAATTTATACTGAGATTAAATTAAACACAGCTGGGTTCTGGTAACTAATTAGGTGAATTCTGAAGATAGTTGGTTGCACTGGATTTTATTTAGTTATTAGTGCAAAGGAAGCTGAATACAAAGGCATGGCACACTTTTGATATTTATATGTGTAATAGTGTTGATAAGGTATCCTGTTCTTACACATCACAATTATTTTTTACTTGGCATTTCTTATGCTTGGCACAATAAACACCATCTCACCTCACATTTCTGTTTACTGCTTAACTTCATGCAGTAATGGCTCAGACACACAAAGCAGTCACCAGGTGAATAGCTTCACTTTTTGACAATGAAAGCTGCCTGAATTGAACACAACATATGAGCTGATAATGATTTATGAAACAACTTGTATTTTTCAACTCTCACAGTATTTTGCTGTTTAGCTGCAGTGGATTACAGGAGTGGAGCTGGGTACAAGTGAAGAAACATGTTTCATTTTCAGTGGGTTTCTGTTCTTTCCCGGGAGATACCATAACCCAACCTTGCCATCTGCCATTTTAGTCCTGGTAAACAAATACCTATACCGCCAGATAATTCAAAGCACCTTAATATGAAAACAAGCTCTAAGAGATTTTCACATCTCTTTTTGTGACAGGTTGATTAGGACTAAAAAAAAAAAAAAAAAAAAAACCACTTGCAACAACAAGTGCTCTTAGGTAATCTCTGTAAAACAGGCTTGTTGAAGAAGGGAAGAGAGAGCACGAGGGGAAAAACAGAATGTAGGAGAGATGGAGAAGTGTGGGGAGGGTCGTGAGAGGAGGTTTCAATGCTTCTGAGAGGTGCCTCATTTTCCAGCGCCATCTGTTCCTGTTTTCTGCGAGCTGGAAGCCCTGTTTGTGTCACACACCTCCCACATGCTCATAAGAGCCAGACTTCCACTGCAAGGACTCCGTCACCTGTTTCAAACAACTGCACAATGTGACCCATTGCATTTATTAACTTCTAATCACACTGTGTTTGATGATGTTGTTAACCTATACTCCTTAAGGAGTTTGTTCCTGTCGGTTGCTTACAAAAGTTCCAGTGGGCTCTGAGCAACTGTTTTTCTGTGTGCTGAAGGTGGATGAAGATTAAAAGATTGAAGGAATATCAGATCTGTCCTGCAGGCTGGAGTATGCCCTGATACCCCTCAGTAAGAACAAAAAGATAGAAGGAATACAGAACAAGGCCTTGCTTCTCCATTTCAATCAGCTGCTGCTATTTCGTATGGGGGGGGGGGTTACTGTCATGAATCCAAATTGATCCCATTTCACCTACAACCACGTTGTAGGGTGTCTCTATGCAGATGTGTCCAGAGAAGGTATGCAGTTTATGCAATGCTCACTTCATGAGTGGTGTGTGAGCGAGAATATCACTCAGACAAAAGCCTTGGTATAAGGGGGGGACAGGTATTATAATTCATTTGGATAAATTATTCATTAAGCGGAGGAAGAGAGCACGCTGTTTCTCATATGTAGATAATGTTTTGGCATGTATGTATTCCACCCAATCGACAGGCACTGGCCGCAAGTTAAGATATATGGCTTTAATAATAGTGACGAAGATGCAAAATAATGAGATGTCTGGAAGCAGAGTAGTGGATGTCCATGAGAGAAATAATAATCTCCTTCAGTCTGTGGACTGGTGCCTGTTACATGGAATTCTGATACAATTTCAAACCTTTATGGAAATTCACAACATGTGTTTCTGTCTTATTCTTGACTGATCTTGCAGCTTTGTCTGCACTTGGATGCGGTAGAGTAATTTTGCAATTGTATTCATTCCAACTAAACTTTTTCACATTTGATCATGTTTCAACCATGAACTTAAGTGCATTTCATCTGGATTTTATGTGATAGACCAACACAAAGTAGTGCATAATTCTGTAAACAAAAGAAAATGATACATGGTTTATAAAATATTTAATGAATCAAATCTGAAAATGTGGCTTGAATTTGTTCTAATCCTTCTTTACTTTAGAACCCAAAAATAAAACCAGTGTGACTAACTGCCTTCAGAAGTCACTTGAATAGTAAATAATCCAACAGTGTGCATTTTAATCTCATTATAAATGAAGTTGTTGGCCTGAACAGAATAGGATTATAAAGACCAAGGAACACACCAGAAAAAGGGGGGGAAAAAAGGGGAAAAGATTATTGTCCTTTTTAACTCTGGAGGAGCTGCAGACCTTCACAGCTCAGGTGGGAGAATCTAGGGAGGACAACTGAAAGTCATTCACACAGTCATACTCATGCACAAGAATAAAGAGCTCTTATTACCAACCCGTCCATCATAAGTGACTACAATCTGTACTGTGATCCCAATGGCTCCCTTGGGAAGCGCCCCTCATTTAATTTTTTTTTTTTTTTTTTATCCCCCACCTCTTTTCTTTTGTTTCAGTTATTCAAACCCCTTAAACCCAAATATGATGAGACACAGAGCCCTGCTGTTTTGACAAGTTAAATGACTACAGGCAACGATGTATGTCTCAGTCAGTCTGTAAGCAGCACACGTCGCCAGCCACCGCCTTGCTGTGAGTTAAACAGATATGTGTTTGTGTGGATGAGTTCTCTCCTCCTGCACCCTGCTCCTTTTGTTTTTTATTTTACATATATTTTTCTAACGTAGCCACCCCGTCCCTTCGGCAGCCTCCTTTTTGAGGTGAAATTGAAATGGATTGTGTAGCTCAATATTTTATTGACATCAACTTCAAAGAATGTTGCTGCAGTGACACCGGGGATAATTATTTCACCACAGATTTCTTCCTCCCTGCATTGCATTTCTTTTCCTCTCTCCCTTTCTCTCTTTCTCTGTCTGCTTTCCTCCGAGCCCTTCCATTCCTGTAGAGAATTAGTTCTGCATAAATTACCCAATGGAATATTGAATCAGTCTTCAGCCACCAAAGGCGAGTCTGTGTGGCTGATTACTGAACAGCACACACAACACATGCTGACACACACTCAGAAACTAGATGGAGGAAGGGGGCTCTAAGTGCAGAGCTGACATTGTTGCAAAAAAAATATGGTAAAAAGGAAAAAAAAGAAGGGGCAATCTGGATAAAGAGAACGAAAGCTGTATTAGCCTCCTTAGCCACACACTATCTACTCATTACTTAGTCATTAGCAGGGGGATGGTTTTAAAGAAGGAAGAGATCAATCAATTGTCATGGGTCAATGTTTTGCAGCCACTATTATGAACCTTGGGTGGCTTTGTAAATTAAGAAGAGTAATTACTCATGTTAATTATGCAAAGATGGTGGCCACATTGATCCACAAATAAGTTTTGCACAGTGCAGATGGTATGATGTGCACACACAGGGTTGTGCAGGAGTATATAGAACAGCTATTGCACTGGTCAGGTGGAAGGAACAGAGAAGAACAACCATCATGCTCAAAGTACGTTGTAACCTTTTAATTTATTTGTTCTGCTTTGTACTTAACCACTGTGTTATGTAATAACTGGGATAAAACGACCAAAAATAAACTCTGACCTTATCAAGTGTGGGGATAACAAACCCCCCCTCTACATTTGTGATAGTTTAGTGTGTTAAAATAAGAAATGCTTAAGTTTTCTTTTCTCCCCATTTCAAAGTGTGTTCCCCAAGGTTCTGTTCTCAGACCAATTCTGTTCACCATCTGTATCAGTAATAATATTACACAGTTGAAAATGTCTTCTTTATACAAATGAGACAGTCATGTTTTCTCCCACAGACTCCATTCATTCCAAAATTTAAAATCTACAATTATAATTTAAAAACCTAAAAACTAATGTTGTTCACACCATTCCTTTTTATTGATAACACAGAAACTAAAGGTGCCAGACAATTCCTCTGCCTTAGTTTTAAATAACTATTCCTATGAATTGACTTACCCTATTGTTTAATTACTAATCTCACTGATTTCATGATCTTTTTTGGTATATCCTTGTTCTGGTATGCCACCAATGATCTTCCTGTGTGAAACAAGTATTGAAAACAGAACATCTTAAGCAATCCCAGGCAGAACAGCTGTTTGATATAAAAATAGAGCAGTGTGAACTGCCATATTTTTAAACAAAAATATTAGAGCATAAGTGACCCCTCTTTCTTTCTTTTCACGCGGCCTTAATTTTCTTACTTGATGCTACTTTGAATGGAAACTCTGCATGTTCTGTCCTCAATATCTGTTTCACACAGGAACATATTTGTGGCACACCACATCCTGCTTCAATTTCTTTTTAAATAACCATCAGCTTATGTGTAAATAACCACCCATTGCAAATGGGACGATGGTTTGAAGGTTTATAAAACAGAGTTTGGATTAAAAGCCATGACGTTTTTGAGAATGGAGTTCTTTAAGACAGTAGAAGTATGACAGTAGAAAGTATGCCCTCTGCTTTCTTGTAACAGAATCTCACTTTTGAAATCCTTAACTATTCCATTAAGGACTAGATCATGGATCAAGTGAAGGACTATGGCTATTCAAACAATTCAAAAAGGATTTGGTCGGTAATGTCCTCCACAAAGCTGATGTGCAATTTTCAAAGATGACTTAATATAGAAATAGCCTGATTGCATAGAGGCTGAGCAGAAGATCTCTTGTGGGGCTATCTCTAGTTAGGCCTATCTGACTGCCACCACCTGCATCACTGACCTCCCATTACATTTATATTTATCTATATATCAGTTTTTAAAAACTTTGCATTCTACATTGCTTCTTCTTTACCCATTTAACCTTGCAAGGTTGGGGAAGTAGTGCCTACCTATCTCCAATGATGTGAGAGGGGGTGTACACTCAGGACAGGTCATCAGTCCATCACAGAGTAACACAGACACACACAGGACAAAAAACCAAGAACGCACACACTCATTGACATCAATTTATGGAGACTAATTAACTTAACTAACTTAACAGTGGCTTAGAAGGTAGGAGTTCGTCCAGTAACCGGTGGGTTGCCAGTTCAGACCCCCACTCTGTCCTTCATCGTGTCCTTCGACAAGACATTTCACTCACTTTGCCTGCTGGAGGTGATCAAAGGGTCCAGTTGCACTGATTGAATGACAGCCTTGTTTCTGTCAGTCTGCCCTAGGGCATCTGTGATGATAATGTAGCTTACCATTATCAATCTGGGAATGTGAGTATGAATGTGTGAATGACTTTATGTAGTATAAAGTGCTTTGGAGCCCTTGAACTTGATAAAGCACTGTAGAAGTGCAGACCATTTAACATGCATGTTTTGGTACTGTAAGAGGAAGCCAGAGTACCCAGAGAGCACCAGGAGAGAATGGGGGGGGTGGTCAACTGCATTAATAAACCCAGGCCCAGACCTTACACCTAGTTCTGAATTTAAGACAAAAAAATTAAATTATTGCATTTTAATTTCTTTCTGCTTCTAAAGTAAATAGCCATCTTTTTCTTAATAACCCTTTTCCAGCCACTGACAAAGTTTTTTTAAGTTTGTCCTCAGTGGTTAAATTAAACAAGAGTGCAGAGAGGGAAAAAGTGATAACATTTGATAGAATACGAAAACTTTTACAAATGTGAAGCCTAATCAGCAGGAAGTTATTTCACTGAGAAGAACCATTATGTTACTTGATGATATGTTAAAAAAAGATTAACAGCAATTTTCCAGTTCTTGCCACAGATTCTCAACTGAATTTAGGTCTGGACTTTGACTGGACCATTTTAACACAAGCGCTTTAAAGGAGGGACTTCTAACCCTTTCCACAGTAGCTCAAGCTGTATGTTTTGAATAGTTGTCCTGCTGGAGGATAAACTTATCTTTTGTAGCCTCTTGCAGGTTTTCATCAAGGATTTAACTGAATTCAGCTCCTTACAACTTCCAAACTTTAACCAGCTTTCCTGTCCTTGCTTAAGAAAAGCATCTACACAGGTTAATGCTGCCATCACTGTGTTTTATTTGTGAAAAAAAGTTGAAAACCATTATCAGTTTCCTTCCACTTCACAGTTGATAATGACATTTGTTGTGAATTAGCCCTATGTAAATAAACAAAATTGAACTGGAATTAATCAAATTATACTCTACTTTGTATTGGTCTATCAGCTGTAATAGTCAAAAATATGTAAAAAGTAAATGAGCAAGTTATTTAGCAAGGCACTTGATATGACCTGTTACTTGATATCGTTCCTTGATTTTGTTTTGCACTTGCAGCACATTTAAAGAAAGTACAAACGCATAATGGTGACACTCTCTGTTCAGCTTGATATTATGTTTCAGATTTGAGGGTTGCAGTGAGTTCGTCATGTTTTTCCACACACTCAATAAAATCTGACATCTGAAAAAACAGTTACCTGTACCTCTGTACTCCAGAATTACTCCATTACTCCAATAACAGTAATTCTGTCTTGCAGTACAATCAAGTATAATGGAAGTTCCTATAATGGAGAGAATACAATAGAAAAATATGTTCAAGGGAATAACTGAATGAATGAATGTTGCATACATCTAAGTTGTGGAGCAATGCTGACCAGTTCAGGGGATCCTCTGTCCTGCGAGGGACAGATTCTTTCAGCAGATTTCAAACGTCTGAGATACTGAATCCTTCCACTGGGAGTACTGTGTTTAAACATATGTGTTTAAGCTCCTGATTGGTCGATTAGCCTTCTCTACTATAGCTGATGTACAGTTTTGCACACAGCGATGCTCAAGAGGCACTTTAAAGGGAGCCAACTGAGCAACTCCTCATGGTTAGAAGCATTATTTGTAGTGGTCCCTTGAGTGGTTTAAAGGACCTCTTCATACACTCCTTAGATATATTTATACAGGCAGATACATCTGTGTATCATTAAGTCAGCTGGTTTCCCTACAGAGACAGAAGTCTTTGGGGAATTGTTGTCTTCAAAGGGAGGTGTGTTTTTTTTAGAGATAGATCATGTAGAGCATTATATTAGCGGTTCAATTAGAAGCCTTCGCAGTACTTAAGTGGCAGCAGAGTTGGAAAATGAAAAATCTGACTCAGTAAAGCAATTTTCACTGTCAGCGGTTATAAACTGACAGAACAATTAATCAACACAAGCACGCAGTGGAAGGAAATTCTCATCAGGAAGTCATCAGTTGTCATCAGTGATTCCATGCCACTCTATTAGAAATCACAGGTAGCACCAAACAGCAAGTTTATATAATCGCTGCAGCCTCCTCTCTCAGTATGATTCCAGCATTTGTGATGGAAATATTGTACATTTGTCACCCTCTACAGGCAAGCGAAACATATTGCATACAAACAAGAGACCTGCAAAGGAGCAGCTTTTTTACCATGTAACTGTTTTTCCTCTCTCTCTAACAAATAAAATATGGCATGCATGCATGTAGCATTTCTAATATCTATATTTATGTTGAAAAATTAGCAAAGTTAATTTTCCAGACACTCACTGAAAAACAATATTCAATGTAAATATGGTTAACAAATGTTCCTATTCATAACCCTGAGGTTTTCAACATTTTTTTTCTTCAAATTTTGGAATTTTTAATCGCACCATCAGCCCACCACCAGCAGACAAGGAGGGGAAAGTGTCTTGCCCAAGGACACAAGAACAATGAAGGACAGGGGCGACAACCAGCAACCCTCCAACTGCAGGGCAAACTTCTACCTCTATTGCCACCATCACTCCTCAGTTACATTTATTTGAGTAACTTTTTTGAGAAAAAAAAAAAAGTACTTTTAGGCATTGTTTTACTACGCTGTACTTTTTACTTTTACTTGAGCAATATTATTATAAAGTATCGTTACTCTTACTTGAGTACTTTCTGGATACTCTACCCACTGTGAGTAACTTCACTGAATGAAGAACAAGCTTGTTTCAACCACGAAATTCACCAGACACACCTACAGTTTTTGTTAAAGTGAGACTTCTCGTTTGTACACAAGCTTTGCTGTTCTAATGTTATTTTCTATCTGTCTATCGATCTGTGCCTTTTGGAGGTCAAGGGAATATACAATAAACTGTATATATTGTCACTGGAAGTGCTTTACCCTGTTCTAACAAATACACACACAAATTTTACACACACACACACACACACACACACACACACATACATACATACATACATACATATATATATATACATACACACACACACAAAAAAAAATACAAAATTTCCATGTAACTTTATATTTTTGTCTGTCTGATGACATCATTTTTAAATATTAAATGATTGATGTTTTGATCAGTTACTTCATACTTGAGTAGCCTTTTTTTTTACTCTGACCTGAGTATTTTCTTGGACAGCTACTTTTTACTTTTACTTGAGTAAAAATATGTTGAAGTAGCACTACTTATACTTAAATACAATTTGTAGGTACACTATACATCTCTGACTTTTGCACTGCACAAAAGACACTGTACATTATACACACTGGATTCGAGTTAAGTTGAGAACTCCAATACTCCCAGAATGACTGGACTTTTAAAAAGACATTCTGTGTAAATAATAAAAGAACATCGGCAGTTTGCTGTTTTAATTTGCAGAGGTGGAAAGAGTGCTGAAAATTTGCCCCTAAGTACAGGTACTGTTACAGTGCTTAAATTGTACTCAACTACAAGTAAAAGCACTTGTGTTAAAAAAAAATACTTCAATAAAAATACAAAGTACTCTTCTCAAAAACTTCTCAGAGTACATACTTTTTAACCAAAGTATGTTTTATTGCGCTGTCAACTGCAGGCATTCGATTCGATTTACATGTATAAAATATCTACATACAAAGCAATATTTCTCAGACGAAAAAAAGTATAGTATATATAGGCCATTTTTGTAAACAACAAAGCAGGAATTTTGTTCAAAGAATGGCAAAAATGTTTTAAACTGGTATACAGCTTTTTAACATTTTGTGTAAAATTTGCAACAATATTGCTCATATTATCATCAACTTGTCAGAAGAGATGAAAAGTGAATAAAATTTTGGATTCACAGTAAATACGTTCTGTCTATTTCCTGGCCTTTTTCTGCAAGTTCCAGTTATTTGATTTCGATGGAGTATTGGGGCCAGACTAAGCTTTTTTTTCGTTTTTTGACTTTAATACGAGAATAAAGTTGTAATTTTATGACAACGCTACACCAAACTGTGTTAAAAAGAGAATGAGCATCTTGTGAAGTTATAGTTACTATCGGTTTTACAAATAAGTAAATACTTCTTTTACATCTTTTAACACATCAGCATCAAATTATTATCAGCTGCAGGACTTTGAAATAACTGTTTAAACGACAGGTAATTTCAAAGAAAGAATCACGGACTTGTTGAGCTACTCACGTCAGATCTTGGTAACTCTATTGCAGCTTCTTTTCTTATTAAAACGACTTTTTCCTCATAATTTTACGACTTTATTCTGTCAACAGTATAACTATTACTTGCTTTACTAACCTTTGCTTCCGTTTTTCTTTTCACTGTCACAAACTTCTCTATCTCTACTTTATTGAGGTAGATGTGTTTTAAAACATCCGCCTTTGTATCCAACTCCTATGTATCTCAGTACGCCACTTCTTCTACTGGCTTGAACAAGCAGCCTGTTGATTAATTTGAACCCTACTGCCACCTAGTGACCGGAGCCTTGTTATTCAGTCAAGCATGTAAAAGGCAATAATACAGAATTCCTTTATTGTCATTGTGCAAAAACGCAGAGCGAAATTTAAAAATAACAACTCTCGAAGGCAGTGAAAAATAAATAAGTCAATAAATAAATAAATATGAAAAAATAGTAGAAACGGAAACGTGATGTTACTAAAATGGTAATCATGGTTTAGATGAATTTGCGGTGTTCAGGGCAACAACAGCTCTTGAGTAGAAACTGTTTTTAGTCTGTTTGGTTTTTTATTATTTGTTTGTTTTTTGTCTTTATTGCCCTGAAACATACATCGCTTTTTGCGAATATTATTTCAAATGGTGGAAATACTCAGTAGCGACTTCTGATTTTAAAAGAAGCGAAGTAGATTACATGGTCTAATTTGTACTTAAGTATGAGTAAAATTACACTCTTGAAAGAAATACTCATAAAGTACTAATAGTCACAAAAAAAAAAAAAAAAAAAAAAAAAAAAAAAAAAAAAAATCTACTTATTACAATAACGTGAGTATTTGTAATTCGTTACTTCCACCCCTGCTAATTTGCCTGTGTAGAGATTTTCTGTCTAGAGCTGCCTTGCCGCAAGAAGGCCCCCAGGTCAGATCCTGGCCAAAGAACTTTCTGCATAAAGTTTGCATGTTCACCCTGTGCATGTGTAGGTTCTTTAAGGTGCTCTGGCTTGTTTACACAATCCAAAAGCATAACCGTGAGACAAAAACATCAGGGAGGAATAACGACAATAAAATTCCAAACCGTTAGGGGGCAGCACAATCCCCATACTTGCTGAATTCTTTCTACAACGTGAGTTCTCTTTGGCGTGCTGTTGACGTACGGTGCTTTTACATGCTCCTCGTAAATTAGATTTTTCAAATCAGAAAAAAAAAAACTCTTAGATGAACACCAAAACAAAGGGAAATGCTTTTCAGTTACCTTGAAGACAAGATATTCGTTGTTAAATTTCAATTTCAAAATGATAAAAATATTTTAAAAAAACCCAACAACTTAGTATTTGCTCACTTTTTAAATAACCATAAATTATTATAAGGTAGAAAATAAATATGAGACAATTTTTCTGCTTGAAAAGTATTTAGATGAAGAAACATAATTTTTGACGGCACCTATTGAAAGTCCCGTTTGGCTGTCACGTTCAAAATATCTCTAAGGATAACGCTTAATCTTGAACGCAGCACCAATGTGGCTCACATTCTACCAACACATTGCTCGGCTTGTTGCTAGTTTGTTCATAGCATGCGAAGGCACCGTGGCAACATGTTGGAATAAGGACAAAGTAACAGTTTAATTAGTTGTGGGAAAGGTTGTGAAGTAAAACCTGCCAAAATGGTGAAGGAACAGTTCAGAGAGACAGATGTTGCGAAGAAAATGTGAGTGTGATTGCTAGCCTGTTAGCCCAGTCCGATAGCCGCAGTTAGTTGAGGTACTGCAGTTATTGCCAATATGTTTAAAAAAAAAAAAAAAAAAAAAAGAATAACTAATGCTTACTGTGTCTAGACCAACGTATCTGCTAATTAGCAGTACTTACAGTAATTTATTTTATCATCGTGTTTAGTGTAGACGAGCCAAATTTGAGTGTTTTTGCAGGCATATTGTGACGTATTTGTTCATTATTAACCCTAATATTTTCATGTTTTATTTGTTAGTTGTGGGATCTAATTTCTCGTTTGCTTCCTAATACTGCTCAGAGTTTCAGTCATGAATGTTACTCATTTGGAGCTGTAAATAGTGCGTTTTGGTCGTTCTTTTTCAATGTTGAATAAGATGCAACATTGGACTGCAAGGAATTTCAATAAGAACTGTTTGAAATTATTGTGGATTTTCAGACACTCATCAAAACCACTTTTGAAATGGAAAAAGACCTCCACCCTGTTGACTATTTATGAACAATGTCTAAAAGCTGAACACATGCTCAGAAACAAACTAGTTTTAAAGAGCTCTACTAATTTCTGTGGAAAATACACACAGGTTTATGCCAGAAGCTTGTGAATGGTTACAAAAAAAAAAAAAAAAAAAGCCAGTTTCTCTGCAGCCTGCCTAAAAAAACTTAGCCCAATATGGGGAATTATCTGAACATGTTTGAGCCTATATGCATAATTTTTAGAATGTACATTTCAGAACAACATCACATCAAATTACAACTGGAACACCTAATTCTTATTTTTAAAATTCATCACAGTCTTCTGATCATGCTGAAAAAAGAAAAGGGTCAAAAACATCTTTAAAAGCCCCAAATTAATTTGGCATTTATCTTGTTGAGTGTAACAAATCGTCTGACCAGAATTGTATCATTTGAATAGTGCAGGCTGAAATATTGTGTATATTTCAGCCTTTACCTGGACTCTTTGTGCTTGTTTACAGAAGCCACATCTGCTTTGGGATGAAATCTGCTGAACAGATGCGACAACAGGCTCACATTCAGGTGGTCAGTAAAAATCTGTACAGCCAAGACACCAAACGCACTCCTTTGCCTTATGGAGTGTTGGACCACCGAATGGTATGGAGTATTAAACTTTTTTTTTTTTTAATTAATCATTTTGTTGTCAAGAGGTGTTCTGTGCAAGTATACCTCACAAGTTATTACATTTATTAAATACAGTTATGCTCACAAAAATAAAAAAAAAGGTTTTTAGGTTACCTGGCCACATCTATAAAAGTGCCTAAGCAGCCCAAGATCATGTGGTTTGTACAGCATGGTTCATATGCAGTCTGTAAAGGTTTGGAAAAGTGTGGGAATTTGATTTTAGTATTTTCAAGGTCTGGATAAGTATGGGAAAAGAAAATAATATTATTGGCAAATCTTTGTATTTCCTTCTTCCCTTCCTCTTTGTGTCCTTCCTTTCTTCTTTGTACACTATCACCAGTCCTCCCTTACTTTTTTCCTCCCTACTTCCTACCTTCCTTATATCCATATTAAGGGTTTCCTTCAGAAGACGCTTAACTAGTAAATGGATCCCATCTGTGTCGTTTAATCTCAGTATAAATCCAGTTGTTCTGTGAAGCCTCAGAGGTTTATTAGAAAACATTAGTGAAACGACTGCATCATTGAGACAAAGGAACTCTATAGTAGTTACAGAGATAAACTTGTGGAAAAGTGGATCTCTGTAACTACTATTGAGTTCCTGTGATAAAGCCTTTTTGCATGACTTTATCACAGTGACAGAATTCTGAGAGAAATCTCAGACATCCTTATAATATTAAGACTAGATACTTTAAACTCACAAAGCAAACGTAGGATGTTAAAGCTTGGAAAATGGTTGTGAAATTAATTATGAAGGTATAACACGAATGATTTTGAATAAATCAAACATTTTACAGGATTTTGCAAATGAAAATTGTTTGCTCAATCTCCATGAAATATATATTATATTTCCTGCAGGGAACCAGTGAGAAAGACAGACCATGTCTGACATGTGGGAAAAATCTAGCAGATTGTTTAGGACATTATGGCTACCTGGATTTGGAGCTGCCCTGCTTTCACGTCGGCTACTTTAAAGCAATTATTGGGATTTTGCAGGTAAGTAGTCACGACTCTCTTTTTATTTATAAAGAAACATCAGAACCTCAGCATGATTAGTGAAAACAATTAACTTTTATACACAGGCATACAATTAATAACCCTGCCCAAATGTAGTTTAAATTCTCTCCTTGTCCTCTAGAGGTCACCAAAGTGTCACAATCAGAACAAGATAATAAATGAAGTTCTAAATAAATTCTCTGAACTTGAATTAATTTTTCCTTCTCCTAAATTTGTTATTGGATCTTTTATTCATACACCACAAATGTGTTTATATAATCTTTAAACAGCTGAATCTGTAATTGTTTCTCTCCTTACTGAGGTATTTTTGTGACTGAGTCCATCACCTTGTTCAAGTATAATTTTATGTTCTGTGTTCAGATGATTTGCAAGACGTGTTCGAGTATAATGTTGACCAAAGAGGACAAACAGCAGTTCATGGATTATTTGAAACGGCCCAACCTGGCCTATCTGCAGAAGCGAGGGCTGAAGAAGAAGATTTCTGATAAATGCCGCAAAAGGACAATCTGCTTGAACTGTGACGCTTTCAACGGATCTGTGAAAAAGTGTGGCTTGCTGAAGATCATCCATGAGAAGTATAAAACAACTAAAAAAGTGGTGGATCCCTTCGTGTCTGAGTTCCTGCAGTCCTTTGATATTGCCATTGAGCACAACAAACTAATGGAGCCTTTATTGCCCAGAGCACAGGTAAAGTTCAAAACTTTTAAAATGAATAGAAATACATGGATACTAATACATGGAAACTACAAAGTTTTAGCTTTTTTCCCCCCTAGATTGGACACTGATTCACTTTGATTCTCATTATTTTTCCAGGAAAACTTGAACCCTCTGGTGGTTCTTAATCTATTTCGGAGAATTCCTGCAGAAGATATCCCTCTGCTGTTGATGAATCCAGAGGCGGGGAAGCCTGCAGATCTCATTATCACCCGTCTGCTCGTGCCCCCTCTCTGCATCCGACCGTCTGTGGTCAGCGATCTGAAGTCCGGCACCAATGAGGATGATCTCACCATGAAGCTGACAGAGATAATCTTCCTTAATGATGTCATCAAAAAGGTTGGTATTTATCAGTGAAACAGGGGATATGTGTTTTTAAGTCTGCCATCAAATCAAATATAGTTAATTGCAAATGTGTTTATAGCTGTTGACATTCTCTCACATCCAGATCAGTCCAACAAACTTTTAAGTGTTAGTATTAGTAGCTGGTTGTAAGAGGTTGAGTGGCTAAAGCCTTTCCTCTGCCTGCATCCCCCAGAATGCTGTGCGGTTCTGGATCAGAGTTCAGTGAAATTATTGAACATTCCATTGATACGGATCACGTGTTTGTCACGGTATCTTGTTATTGATTTATTGCCCAGCCTTAGAAGAAAGTAGTTCATACTTTTGGCACTGTAAATGACAAGGCAGCTGAAGCATCATTTCATGTGGTGCTACACATAACTAAAGCAGGTAAACCCCCAAAACAGAAACAGAACCTATCTTGTGGTCTTCCTTCTAAGTAGCTTATTTTTAGCTTTGATATCAGCTACACTGCATGCATTTATAAGTCGCTTTGGATAAAGTCATCCTCCAAATGCAAACATAAAAATCAGGATGAGAGGAAGAGGTCTAAAACTTTCGCATGTCAAATGAAACAGATATTTGTCATCTTATAACATGTTATTCTTTCACAGGACAGACATCCTTATTTTACTATTTGTCCCTTTTGCAGGAGATATTTTGCTGCTCTTGTTATTGAATTATTTTTGTCAGATAATTCGCTCTAAATCCATGACTGTGATTGGTCATTGAATGTCTGCTCTACCCCTTTTAAAACATTGCAGATTCTTGTTTTTACCAACGGCTTAGGATATTGTCTCATAATGTAAGGTTTGCAAGGCAAGGGTTGAATATTAGAATCAGTGAAGTAAAAGACACTCTGGATATGTTGAACCTTCATTATAGAACAGATCTATTTTGTCTTGCTTTTTAGCAGGGAACCTTAGTCTCTTGTGTGACAACTGTAATTAATTAGTTCAGTTAAGAAGGCTGAGCTGAAATGGATCAGCCTTCAGGTCTGATGTGAATAGTCTTTTGAAACCATAGCATCATTGCACTTTGAACAGAAATTACATTTGACTCATCAAACGTGTTTTTAACTGCTGGGGTTCATTGGTGAGACTTGGCATTCACACCATATTTACACCATTAATATGCATAATTTGTCAAATGGGCTGCTTGGCGAGTTTAACTTCCATTATCTTCTGTAGAAATATTCTCTGATCCTTTTAAGAATGTACACTCTTACAAATAATGCAAGTTATAATGAGTCTTATTTTCACTTCATCAAAAATCATTTCCTCTAGCATCGAATGACTGGAGCAAAAACCCAGATGATTATGGAGGATTGGGACTTCCTGCAGCTTCAGTGTGCCCTTTACATCAACAGTGAACTTTCTGGCATCCCCCTCAACATGGCACCTAAAAAATGGACCAGAGGCTTTGTGCAAAGATTGAAGGGAAAACAAGGTACAATTAATGGAGAACACATCATCTTTTTGAGTCAAATTCCTCCTGCTGGTAACTTCTAATTTGGATCAATTCTTTATTGACTCAGAATCATACCTATTGAAACAGTGGGAGGACAAGCAGCAGTTTGATTAGTGATGATTTGGCAGTTTTATGATGTTTCCATTTTAAAGAATTTACTTTAAATTGACTAATTTTACTTTCATGATTCAGGTCGATTCAGAGGAAACCTCTCAGGAAAAAGAGTTGACTTCTCTGGAAGAACTGTCATTTCTCCTGACCCAAACCTAAGGATTGATGAGGTTGCTGTCCCTGTTCATGTGGCTAAAATCCTGACATATCCAGAGAAGGTAAGCCATGCTTTATAAGTTTAGGAAATTCATTACACGACCCACATAAAGTCGGGGCTAAAATTGAAATATTTGCCTTTGACACTGTCCGAAGGTAAACAAAGCCAATCTGGAGCTAATGAGAAAACTTGTTCGTAACGGCCCAGACGTTCACCCCGGAGCCAACTTTATCCAGAACCGTCACACACAGATAAAAAGGTAAAACTAATTGCTTCTTTCTCAGATTAAAAGCAGGATGTGTTAAGCCTATCTCAGAGCAAACCTTTCTATCTTCATCAGGTTTTTGAAATACGGGAACCGTGAAAAGATAGCTCAGGAGTTGAGGTTTGGTGACGTGGTGGAAAGACATCTGATTGATGGAGACATCGTCCTCTTCAATCGACAGCCTTCTTTGCACAAACTCAGTATCATGGCACACATAGTAAGTTGGGTTTTGACTAAAAATATTTTGAAGCTATTCACACCTTCAGTTCAGTCATCATAAGTTACCTTGCCAGACAAACTGCTCTATTTCATATTGAATTATACAGTATAGAATCCTTTTAGATCGAAATTTAACCTGGATGTATTTCAGTTCACTCTTCAAATGATCAATTTCAGATCCAGTTTCATGCAGTCTAATTGGTTCCAAATTATAAGGCAATATATGCAAATTGAATTAAATAGCCAGTGCCATTTTTAAAAGGTTTTCTGCTTTAGGAAGTCCAGATTGTCTCGATTTCTTGATTTTGCAGCAATCCGTCCTTCTGAGCAAGATTAGGGCTTTAGTGGAAAAGAACAACTCCAGGAAGAGAGCCCCAACAGCAGATTCAGGCTTAGTTTAAACTACCATCTGGCTGCAGTTGAGAGGACAGCAAGGAAAAAAAATCCTCACAGAAGTACTGTTCGAGGAGTACTTTCTATGGGAAAGAAAAACTGAGAGTACAAATTCCTTGGCAGTGGAAGATAAAGCAATGATTTTGTCCTGCAAAGAAAGACAGATAAACATAAAAGCATGGAAATAAGAGTACTTTTTATGTAAAAGTAAAACAGAGTACACAGAGTTGATGGAGGGAATGGGTTTGTTAATTGCTTCCTCCAGGAATGAGACACTGCTAAACTATGAGCACTAGGCTAGTAATACTTTCTATGAGAACGCACAAACAAACAGTACTGATAATTAATGGCAGCTATAGCTACGTCAGTGGTTTTGACCAGGGAAGAGACAGAGCTAAATAGAGAAACATTAAGCCAGGAATACTTACTTGGAAAAGAAAAATAAAGAATATACAAATTTAGTTGCAGCAGTAGCTCCTTCAATGCATCCATCCAGGAAAGAAACAGTAACCAGCTAACCGCAGGAGTACTTTGTATAGGAGAGAAAAATGAAAGTAAACGTAGTTAAAGACACTAGTAGATTTGTCCAGAAAAGAGACTCTGCTAAACACAGAATCACTTGGCTAAGAGTACGTTCTGTGGAAAAAAAGCAAAGAACTAAAACCGCCCTAATTGATGGCTAAATGCTTAAAAATATGTTCTCACTCTCAAAAATGACTCGTGCTGCTCTTTAGCAATTATACTGATGTGTCATCCAGCTAAGATAAATGTAATTCTGTTATGTTTATAAAGATAGGGTTATTTTGACTTGTAGCTATTTTTATGTAGTCTATTTATTAAATAGAAAATAAAAAAATATTTATTTCACTTGAACACGGTTCAAAAAATATCAGGTGTCATGCTTTTACTTTTCTGTAGAAAAACAGGAATTTTGTTGATTCTGCACTTTGGTGTTCAAAACCAGATAAGTTGTTTATTAGGACTGCGTGAAGATGTAAAAAAGTTCATGTGTATTTGAAAATAATTTTTTTGTACTTAGGACTGTCATTGTTACAGGGACCAATGGTTATTTATTATTTGTAAAAACTTCATAAGTTTACTTAGTATTGAAAGTGGTTAATACAAAGGCCAACTGTTCTCTGCCTACATTTCCAAGGTAATCTGCTACTGCATGTTACCTCTTTAGCAATTAAGATGGGCACACTCATTTGATTGTATTATTCCTAACAATGAACCATTATCTTTCAGAATCTTAATTTTTCAGCTGTGTTCAGAAGTCACAGCAAATACAATTTTTTTTTGCACACATATGAACAAAAGGCAAAAAAGAATGTAAGTAAATGAATACTTAGGCACTTTGCTTCACCCACCACAATAATAATTCTCTATGACGCACTAATGAGGCATGAAGTCTCCACAAAGGGTTTTGGCTGATTGGAGCAAAATAGGTAATTATGGTTATTGTGTGAATTCAAGTGGTGTCTTTTGTCTCCTGTTGGTGATTTAATGTTCCGACGTCAAAGAGTAGAACATTGATTTTTTTTTTTTTTTTTTTTTTTCTTCTGCTTCTGACATTTCATTCTTTTTCAACCTCACAGGCTAAAGTCAAACCACACAGGACATTCCGGTTTAATGAGTGTGTGTGCACCCCGTACAATGCCGACTTTGATGGAGATGAAATGAATCTCCACCTGCCTCAGACTGAAGAAGCCAAAGCTGAAGCTCTGGTCCTCATGGGGGTTTGTGTCATAGTATTGTTCAAACAGTACAGCACCCTCCACAGTTATTGGTACCCAAAGTAAAGATGTGTAAAAAGCTGTAAAATATATATATATATATATATATATATATATATATATATATATATATATATATATATAAAACTTCAGAGACTATCAGCCGTCCTTAAACTTAGGGGAGTCTATGTTGCTCCATGATGGTTTGGCACAGTGTTATTGTTCCAAAGCATCATTCAATCCATCTTACTGTACTGCTCCACCTGTTTTCATAACATGCTCACTGTTAAAAATCAGACTAAACTCACATGCATAACCAGCACTGCTGCAAAAATTGTCTGCCCACATCCAGCCTTTCTGAGCTCAATAATAAGGCCATCACACTCATTGCATTATCAATAACACGGCACTCTACTCATCCACTACAGGAACACCTCACCTTACTGCCCAAGGGGCGCAGATATAGGACATTGCGGTGCAGGAGAGCTCGTTTTGGGAAAGGCCTGATGCCCGCAGTTATAGGTATCCTAAACAACAGGCCCCACTGAGGATATCATTTTATGTTGATCCTTGTGTGATGGTGTTATGTTTTGTCTCATGTTGTACATTGTTGTCTACTTGGTGATGGGAGTGCAGGGGCTGGCTTGTAGAAAAGAATTTCCCCTTTGGGGACAATAAAGTCTAAAGTTTAAAGTCCTTCAAAACTCACTCAGCCATAGCGTTTCAGATTACTTTTAAGTCAGGTGGGGATAAACGGAGGCTTTGGACTCTACAAGGTTTATTGGTTAAGCACAAAAGTACAGCATGATTCATGAGCATCTCATGCTAATGTTGAGCTGATAGAAAAGACAAAGCTGCAGCATTTTTATTGTTTTATTTGCTGAATGCTCTTTATGAATGCATGTTGTCCATCTACATTTTCCTCTGAATAAATCTTTGAATAAGAATCTGGGCCCATGTTTGATTGGCTCTTGCAACTGAGTGTTTTATTTTTATGTTATCAGTTTTAAACCCATTAAATTCTGCAGATAATTTTTGTCTCAGTGAGATGGTGGGCTACAATATTTCTGGTCCCATGCATTCAGAGCTGACATGCCAATATTATGTTTGACCAGTTGAATGGTGTTTTAACTGTTTTATTCCCACACCTAGGGAGATTCTAATGCTTACAGAGTAGGAGGGATAATGTGATGGTGGAAAAGAAAGAAGCTGGATCAAAATATCTAATTGCAAATGATGTCATCATTGCAATATTCAACAATAATATTGTAACTTAATGTTTTCCTTTGTTACATTCCTTCATTCATGCAACTCAGTTGTACTCATAACTGAAATAAGATCTTCTTGTGCTGTTATTTATTTTTTTCATCATGTTGGAGTTGCCACTTTGTACTTACATTTAATACTTCAGTATTTCTTAAGTTTTTTTACATTTTTTTGTGGTGAGCAATAAATAGCAAATTTGGCTGTTATAGAAGAAATGTGTTTGGTTTTTGGAGGAAAAGTCATTTAGATTAATGGTTTCCTTGAAAAATCAGTCAATAGATCAATTGAAGATAGCCATATTTGTTTAGGCAAGAAGCTTTTTTCTTGTAGGCTACTACATACACACATTTGCTTTACTTGAATCGCATGTTCTCTTGTCTTTTCCATTTTGACTTGGGAGAGAGAAATGACCCTCCGTGTCATAGTGTACTTATACACCCAGGGACTCTGATTAACTTTAAAATGTAAGGTGTGTATATATATATATGAAATTGATTTTTTTTTTTTAGAGTGATTTTATTTATTTATTTTTATTTAACCTTTATTTTACCAGGTAAGTTGGTTGAGAACAAATTCTCATTTTCAGCAATGACCTGGCCATGAAGCAACAAAGATTATCCCTCAGTAAAAAAAGATTTTTGGTTTTTCCACACATCTTTGCCTTGAGGTGCCAGTTTGTCTGGACGCAGTTCAGTACATTTTCTTGTTGAACAGGAACTTGCAGTTTTTACAACAGGGGTTTATTTTGTCTTCTAGACTAAAGCTAACCTTGTTACACCAAGAAATGGCGAACCTCTGATTGCTGCTATTCAGGACTTTTTGACAGGTTGGTGCAGAGACAGTTATTTGTTTTCTTTCTAATACTATGCCTCAAATTCTTTAACTTACAATGAAGAAATGTAATTTTTCATTGACAAATGTTACAAATTCTCACTGTTGGGCTAATGTTTAAAAATACGTCTATGCTGTTTAAAATGTACATTTTCTGCTTGATGAGGGTGCATTAAAACAGTTTTGACAAGTAGCTATGTTTTACTGGTACTAACTTTACAACATATTTTATCTTCTAAGGTGCATACCTGTTGACACTGAAGGACACCTTTTTTGATAGATCAAAAGCCTGCCAGATCGTTGCATCAATACTTGTGGGTAAAGATGAAAAAATCAGGATCTCTCTCCCTCGCCCTGCTATTATAAAGGTAGTGCAGTCAAAGTGTGCCTTGTCATGCAACTTCGTTTTCCTTAAGTCGCTAATATTCTGTTGTGTTTCCATCAGCCAATTGCTCTGTGGACAGGTAAACAGATCTTCAGTGTCATTCTGAAGCCAAGTAAAGATTGTCCTGTCAATGCAAACTTGCGGACCAAAGGCAAACAGTACTGCGGCAAAGGAGAGGATCTCTGTCACAACGACTCATGTGAGTTCCACATAAAAAGCCTGAACGATTTTTACTTTGTCTTGATTAAATTATTCCTTGTTATTTACAGAATGTACTGATACTGGGACTTTATGTTATCAACCATCACAAAGTAGCTTATAATTGGGTTATGGAAGTAAAAGAATACAAGGTGTTGATTATTTTTATAAAGAAAAATCTGATAAATGTATGTGATGTATTTCTCTGAATTTAGTTCTATCTTCCAATGAGCTCTGACCATCTTACCTGTCCTTGCTGAAGAGAAGCATCCCGCAACTTATCATTACCACCACCACTGTGATTCAGCACTGTGAGGGTGTCATGGCAATACTGTCTTTTTTCCACCACAATTAAGGTGTTGCATGTAGACCATAAAGTTTAGTTTTCATCCCCTTCCAAATGTTTGCTGTGTCCCCTTCAGTGGCTTGTGGTAAACCACAAACAGGACTTCTTATGGCTTTCTTTCAATAATGAGTTTTTTCTTGCCATGGCTTCATAAACGCCTTGCCTGGGGACTATATGGCTAATAGCTGAGCTGCTAAAAGATGATACAATGTGAGCTGTGCATCTCTTCTGCTCCTCCAGAGCTACTTCAAGCTTCTTAGCCACTTCTCTGCTTGAAGCTCCCCTAACCCACCTTGGGTACTAAATATAAATGCACTTTTTAGGTTTTTATTACTCAAAGAAATCAAAAAATAATGTCACTTCCTTCCACTTTACATTGTTTTTGCTTTGTATTGGTCATATAAAATCACATGTGAAATATATTCAAATTTGGAAATGTAACATGACAAATCACTAAAAAGTTCTAGTGGTATGAACACTTTTGCAAATGATTGTCCCTTTTTTTTTTTTTAACCAAAATGTTAGATTTCACAAAATGCTAATTCTTTAGGAAAAAAAATACCATTTTTTTCCACACTATTCATTGAGTGACTTTCATTCACTTTTTATTGCTTAAACAACATCAAGTGTCCTGAGGCAAACGTCACACTGTTCTGATGACCTTGTCAGTGCTTCTATTCTGGATCTAATGGGTTTATCTCTGTACCTGTGTGTTTGTCTCACACCCCCAGTTGTGGTGATTCACAACAGTGAGCTGATGTGTGGAAGCATGGATAAGGGCACATTGGGATCCGGCTCAAAGAACAATATTTTCTACATCTTGCTGAGAGACTGGGGACAGCTGGAGGCTGCCAACGCCATGTCCCGCCTGGCAAGACTCGCTCCAGTGTATCTCTGTAGGTGGTCCACAGTGTTTGTCTAAAATTCAGACACTAAAACTTTACAAATGTTTAGTGCACACAAAAAGAAATTTTTGGTCTGTAGCCTTTGAACAGAAGGGTGCATAGATGATTAGGTTGAAACAAAAACTATGTTACTTATTTCTCTCTTGTTTTCTTTGATTTCTTTACCTTGGATATTTTCAAAACAGGCAGTGAACAGCGCAAAAATGACACCTTTTTAGTTTGATCTCATGAGTATAAATGGCTTTATTTTGATTAATTACACCATACTCATCATTTATCACTGTCAGCAAAGAGGATGTTGGCGATTATCCTTGAAAGTAGCTAGACCTTCTTTTGGTTTTCCCACAATAGTCTTAAAAACGAATACCATAGGCTTCAAAAAGGCCTCTCAAGTTATTGCTTTAGACTGTTTCATTTTAACTTGGTTTTATTGAATACCTTTATCATTTTTAGAGAAATTGTTTTATTCAGTTTGAACCACTTGCTTTATTGTAAAACAAACCTTTTACTGTTCCTTTGAAATTTGTTGGATATTGACATTACGCTGATTCATCTGTGGAGTAAAATGTCTTTTTTGTTCTTAATAATTTTAAAAAAATCTGTAAAGTCTGTTAAAAATAATAATTTACTCACTTGAAGGGAGATTAATTTAAAAAAAAAAAGGGAAAAACAACAACAAAAAAAGATATTGAGAGAGTCCAACAAATTGTTGTTTGAGAGCACCAACAAATTGTGGAGGACCTTCCATCTTGGTAGCAAAATATAAAGAAGCAGAGCAAACTCAAGACTTTTACTCTCTCCCTTTAAATATTTGCACAGCAATAAACAATTATATGCCAGCACATATCTAAAGATTAGAATATCATCGAAAAATAAATTTAGTTCAGTCATTTACTCCCTCCACAAGTAGGCCAAGCCACAATGGGTCATTGCAAAAAAAAAAAAAAGCTGTTCAGAGTGCTGTATCTAAGCATTTTAATGACTTGTTGGACAGAAGGAAAAGTGTGTAAGATATTATGCTCCCCTAACTGGTATTTAAATATGGCTTTGAATGTATTACTTTCTCAACCAATTTTCAGCCAACAGAGGTTTCTCTATTGGAATCGGTGATGTGACTCCGGGGACGGGTTTGTTGAAGGCCAAACAGGACCTTTTGGATGATGGCTACAGGAAATGTGACGAATACATCGAAGCTCTGCAAACTGGCAAGCTGCAGCAGCAGCCAGGGTGCACAGCAGAGGAGACCCTGGAGGTAGGCTTATTACACCTGGATTTCTCCTTACTTACCACTTTGATGGTGTCTCATTAGGAGTGTAACTGAGTTTTCTGATTTCCAGCAAAAGTGTTCATACTGGACTTTCAAACTAGCCTCTAGAAGAAATACAAGTGATTGTTTATAAATGTTTTAGTAATCTTTTTATAATAGCTGTGACCAGATGAAGATCTGACCCTAAAGTGATCATTTGGCTATTTTTAGAAATAATGGTCACTTATTAAGCAGTTTGTTCTATCTCATATTTTCTGTCTCTTATTCCTCAATGTTCTTAATGTAGGTTTACTCCACTAACAAAATGTGTAAGTTTTAATGAAACACCTGAGTTTAAACTTACCCTTTTACCTTAAAAATATATGTTTAACTTGAAGTCTTGCAGAACAACAATAAATAAGAGTATTAATTGATCAGGTTAAGCTTCAGTCACATTTAAATGTCATCTGCACATGACAGTGATTAAAGAAAAAAAGCCAACATGCCTTGAGAAATTTGCTGGTGACAAAGGAATCAGCTGATTTTAGGTTTGACCGTCCAGGCCTGATCATTAATTGGATGGTCAGAAATCAAAATCAATGAACATATCAAAATTAAAGGATGTTAGGCTTTGAATATCGCAAATACTCCTTTGGAGTAGAGATTTTTACTCAGTGAATAATACTCAGTTTGCCTTTTTTTTAATATTAGGTGTTAAAAAAAATCAAGCAAGAGGAAGGACGAAATCTTAAGAAGCTTTTAGAAAATAAAATATTTTTTACGTACAGAATCATGTTGACTGTTTACTCAGGTTGCAAGCTTTAACCAGCAGTTCAGCTTCAACAAATAATAGTAAAGTTGAACTTAATACAGTACAGTTGCTCTGTCTTTTCCTTTTGAAGGGTCCAGTTCTACATTTAATGGAACATTCTGCATTAGTAAATGTTTGTCTCTTGGAAATCTCACAGTTAAGCTAAGGGTATGCTAACTTTGCAGGAAATACTCAAGAGACTGATTTCTGAAGTTGATAATGATAATCATGCTGATTGTACCAACTGTTAACATAAAATACTAAAGACTGTAATCATGTTGTCTTTGTTTTGAAACAACAGTGTAATTTAGTTTAACTGCAGAGCTGTGTAACACTGACTGCTCTCTCGTCCACATATGAAATGACTCACATTTGCTTGTAGTACCTCAGACAGACAGTCCTTTGTAATCTTTAACTGTTTATTATAATCTTATAATAAATTCTGATTTGAGTTTCAAGTAGAAAAAGTTTTTTGTTATTTATAGTTTCTAAAATCAACATCGGGTCAAAGCTTTATATAATTGGTGATCAAAAACTTGCCAAAAAATCTGTAATTGGTGCAACTCTTTTAAAAAAAAAAAAAAAAAAAAAAAAAAAAAAAAAAAAAAAAAAAAAGCCTGAGATATGATGAAGGACAGATTTTAATCCACTGAAAGAGAGAAGCTGTTGGGAAGATATTTTTTGCAGGTTTAGACTGATTGCAAAAAAAATTTATTTATTTATTTTTTATGTATGCTCTATGTGCCTCCTTTAATTGCCCCTCAGGGGATAAATAAAGTGTTTTGAATTTGAAATGTTCAAATTAACTACAAAAAACAGACTTGAGTTTGTTATTCAGCCTTTTTCATCCACATGGCTGTTAATGCCCTGCGAATGATTAGCGCAATGCTAGCTCTCTCTGGGAAAAGAAAGAAACTTTCTGAATCTACATACTGCGCAAAAGACAGCATGATACAAATAGTTAAAAAACAGCTTTACATGCATGTTTAGGATGAGAAAGATTCTTTAATTTTCGATTGTTCACTAACGTGTTTTGGGGTTTTTTTGTTTTGATTTTTACAATAGGCTCTCATTTTGAGAGAGCTTTCTGTGATCAGAGACCGAGCTGGCAGTGCCTGCCTGAGGGAGCTTGATAAGAGTAACAGCCCCCTCATTATGGCTCTCTGTGGTTCCAAAGGTAAGCCTGCCTGAAAACTATTTGAGGATTACCCTTCCATTCTTAATTGGTAGTTATCACAGAAAGAAACACAAAAAGGGTGAGGTTGTCTTGCTAGACTTTTTAGGTGAAAAAAAGAAAAGAAAGGAGGGCAGGGAAGCCAAGATAAAGCATAAAAAGTGCTTTAAAAAAAAATCCATAGAGGCAATCTTAAATAACAGATACAACCAGCTGATATTTATACATGGTGCTGAAAGCCACTGTATGTAAATGTTTTTGTCTTGAAGGGTCCTGGCATAGCTGGACAAATAGAGTCATGGGAAAAATGCTTTCTTGACTAATGCAGTATTGAGAGAAACAAAGAGTGCTTCATGATTAAATAGTTGATAGTTCCACCTTTAAAGGCAATAATTTGAAGTAATCTGTTACTGAAGGTCCTTATCATAAATTTCATCTACTAGCTTTAGTGCATTGACATTTAGGATTGTTCTATCTCCTCAGCTCTTTTGAGGTCCCGACAAACCATTTGAAGGTTTGAGGTTGAGGTCTGTATTTTGACTGGGCCTCTGAACCATTTTGGTTCCTTATTTTTTCAGCCAGTTCTTGAATGGTTTCTCAGTTTGGGAGCATTATCTTTTTTGGGACAAACTTTAAACTGTTCTACATATATTTCTTATACAGACAAGTTTATGGTCGGTTCAGTGACTCCATGATTCCACAAGGTCCCGTGGCTCCTTAAATCATCATATATTCCACACCATGCTTAACAGTTGATATAAGATGTATGTGCTGAAATGCTGTTTGGTAAAAATCTTTACTCTGATCAGATCTCTTCCACTCGTTTTCATTCATTTGAATGCAATTTTGAAAACTTAGTTTTGTATAAATTTTTCTGACAGCATTCACAAACAAGCCAAACTTTATCCTGTCATTTCTAATGTTACTATCTAATATACTGTTACGAACTTTAAAATGTAAAACTTATGAGATCTATAGAGATTCTAAGATGGCGCTCCTTTCAGACCATCTGATGACTATAACTGTTCAGTCAAAACGATGAACTGTGGTTCTGTGAGCACATTCCAGACACAAAACTACTTTTTCCAGCGTTAGTAAGAGGACATTTGGGAGTCCTTGTCCTTTCTTTGAAGGACTTATGGTTTAGTATTAATAACACTCTTTGCCTTATTCCTGCCTTTCTTTCCAATGACTCTCACTTCACCCCATCTTATCCAATTTAATCATATTAGGCTGAACTGCAGGAATAGCTGCTGCTGGTAATTGATACAACATTTAAGGATAGCTGTTGTTGCTGATTCAGTTAGCTGAGAAAAGAGAGCATGAGCTTCGGTAGTCCAGCAAGCTTTTAGACAGCAATAGGAGATTGTTTTAAAGTGATTAGATCCAAAATTCAGATATGTGACACTTTCACCTCAGTGGATCCTCTCTGTGACAACTCAGTACAATTAGATAAAGTGATCTTGTTCTTTTTTTCTGAGGAGCTTTGATGCTTAAACACCATAAAAGAAGTGCTTATAGTTTTACACACCAAAAGAGAAAATTTTCCTGGCAATGAAGGTCTGAAAGGACCTTTTAGGTTACTGGAAAGAGAAAAAGTTTTTTTTTTTACAGTATTTCCTGCATTTTAATTATTTTTGCCTGTATGCTCTGTTTACTGCCTGATCCCTTTGTTTTGCTTGCATTCAGGATCCTTCATTAATATCTCCCAGATGATTGCCTGTGTGGGTCAGCAGGCTATAAGTGGCTCTCGAGTCCCGGATGGTTTTGAAAACCGTTCCTTGCCTCACTTTGAAAAACACTCTAAAGTAAGGTCTTTCTTTCCTGTCTCAATTCATTTGTTGTATATTCTTCACTGTTTGTACTAGGCTTGTAACAAGACATCCAGCCCACTAGATGAGAAAATTCATATTATGTTGAACCTTCCTAACATAATTAAATTATAAATCCCTTCTACAAAATAAAAAGAAATAAAACCAATCCATGGACACGTAGATAAGTAAAACTGATAGAACAAAAAAGAGGGAAACTAAATGCATCAGAAATATTACCCACAACATGACTAAGGTAGTGTTAGACATGAGGGTAGCAATTGTATAAGAAGTATTATTGACTTGTTACTGTGATGCATCGTATTCTGATCTTGAATTGCCCCACATCCATTAGTTTGTTCCCATTCATATGTCAAAAGTAAAGTGGTTCTAGATTAAACCGCAGGAGAAAATTGGAGAAAATCCAGATAGGTGCAATACTCTCATGGACATTTTTAGAATACTTAAAAGCTTGGTTAATGATTCATTGATAATTTCTCCTCCAGCTGCCTGCTGCTAAAGGTTTTGTGGCCGACAGCTTCTATTCTGGTCTGACACCCACTGAGTTCTTCTTTCACACCATGGCCGGTCGAGAGGGTCTGGTGGATACTGCAGTCAAAACAGCAGAGACTGGATACATGCAGGTAATGCTGATGGATCCCCATGGTAACTGAGAACTGAAGTAAACTGGGGAATAAGTAAACCCATTGATCAGTTTGTCGTCCTCAAACTGCAGCTTCAATGCAAACAAACTGTAAAGTGACCAATAATTACTGTTTTGTCAATGTTTATTGGATGCCAGTCAATGTAGCAATTTTTTTTATTTTATTTTTTGGACCATTTTTCTTGATTAAAAATCAGTAATAGCTCTAACATTATGCTAACCTGGAGTGCTTACATGTTTTTTGGTAACTTTGATGGACGTTTGGTTTGACAGAGGCGTCTGGTGAAGTCTCTTGAGGATTTGTGCTCTCAGTATGACCTGACGGTGCGCAGCTCCACGGGTGACATCATCCAATTCATTTATGGTGGCGATGGCCTGGATCCGGCTGCAATGGAAGGAAAGGATGAGCCGCTGGAGTTTAAGAGAGTTTTGGACAATATTAGGGTGAGCTAAGACCAGAGTACACAGATTGCAAGCATTACATTCTTCTTTCTTTGAATGTGTGTGTTTTTTTCCTCCTCGTCTTCCTACTTTTCACACATCCTGGGCCAGGCCATCAAAATAGAGTACAAGTTTTTGTTTTGCATAAGGCACTTAATAGTTTCCAGTTGTTTCTGCTGTCACACAGTAATTTAGTAATTATCTTGAACATTTTATTTTTCTCTCATACAGACATTGACATTTTTTGGTACCCTTTTCAGTTAAAACAAAAGTTATTTCTGAAATAACTTGAAGCTGATAAGTTTATTGGCATTCCTGGTTTGCTTTTGAATATTAATTCAGCTGAAAATGTCAATGTATTTACAGAAAGAAAAATTGCATGGTTAAAAAGATAGTCTTCTTAATGTAGTATTATTTTTTTAATTGTTTTGTATACTGTACATTGGTTTGCCTCTTGGCCAGGTCTCCGTCAAAAAAGAGATTTAATCTCAAGGGACTTCTTGGTAAAACAATGGTTCAATAAAGTGAAGGCAGGCTGAAGCATAAAGCATCACTACATTGTGCTAAAAGGTACCAACATTTGAAGTGCACATACTGGGGATGCCTCTGCTTGTCATATTTATACTGGTAAAGTGGAAAAGTAAAGTCAATATATTTCTAAGGGCATTTGTGATATTAATTAAGGTCAGTTTTGATCATGGTTGTAATGAAAGAATTGATCAATTGTTTCTTGAAAGATGCCGGCAAAGCTGACCATAGTATTGAACATGTCTTTCTACAATAAAGAGCACATTTTTAAACTTCTATTTGTTTACTCTGTCACATGAAGGCATGCAAGTGTACATTAAGTTGGTTTTAGGGGAAATGAAGGATTCTTTCAATGAGCTGTAAGAGTACTCAACAAATGTCTGCATCTTTATGTCCAGATCTCTGCTTTTCCTTATGATGCTGTACCTAAATTCAGCTTTTTTTTTTTTTTTTCTTTTAAAAACATTTAGACTGTTCTCTGTATGAGAAAACATTTGTACAATCAAATTTTAAGAGGTGTCTTCTTCAAACCAGAAAGTCATTGGTCATTCCTGAGTCCATTAGTTTAATAAACAAGTCCACTGGTAAGATAATTAGAAAAACAAAATCTATATTCCAGCGAGTGGTTCGATCTGAAAGATAAACTTGGTAATTTAAACTAAAGCAAGATTCATTTTGATCTGGTCCAAATCGCTACCACAAAGAGAGAAGGCTTTCCTTGTAATTTACTGTGTAATTGTTATGATCAAACAACCTTTTGTATTGAGTTTTTATCTTCCTTGAGCACAGCACTCATTTTATGAGTGAGTGCATTATAAATATATTATGAAATAGCTAGAGCTTCATTTGGGTTGCTGTTCAGAAACTAAATTTTACACCAACATTGGGGGATTTTCTTATTTGGGGATTGTGGTATATTATTTTATTGGTGTTGGAAGGAGTAATAATATTAACTGATCATCAGTAATATAGATTATAGAACAATAACATTTTACTTTCGGTTTTGATGCAACACATTGATAATTTTACTTATAACAAGGGAAAGTTTGGAATGTCTCAGATTCTCTAGTGCAGCAAAATAATACAGATAAGAGTTATCTGACGTGAAAATAGGCTATCATTTTTAAGATTTGACCAAGCAGTGCAGTGGGTGTGGCTCACTTAAAAATAACCATACACAAAGCAGATAACACTTTTTATTTAAAAATGCATTTAAAATCCCTAATTCAGATTGTTGATGGCTGCATAGAGTTTAAAATGATAATCACTGTGAAGTTGTCCAGAAATGTTAAAAATGACATTCATGGAGTCCGTAAAACACTCATCTAATGCAGTAAATGATGGAATATGTGTATGAACCATTCATCAGGAACGTTACTGTCTCTCTGCCAGTGACGACTGATTGTGCGAATGATTGCTTCTGATTCTTTGTTCTCCCCAGGCTGTCTACGCATGCCCAAATGAGCCTGCTCTCAGTCAGAACGAGCTCGTCCTCACTGCTGATAACATCATGAAAAGAACTGACTTTTTGTGCTGCAGAGACAGCTTTTTGGAGGTAAAAATTGTCCAAACATATCACTGTTGTTGTATATCTACAGAAAAATATCCTCATGGTCGCTGTTTTTTATTTCATCTCCTTACAAAAGCATGCCTAGGCATTTTTATATAATGAATATGTCCCTAATTTGCAGATTTCAAAGCTATAGTAGTTGAATTTACTGACAGATGTGCTAACTTTTGTAGCTTACAGCCCATTTTTGTTTTGTAAAATGATGGTGCTGTTGCCCTTCTATTTATGCAATGAATTTGTTTTTAAAAATATAAACAGTTTTATATTTTTAATTACAAGTGAAACTATTTAGGCGAATATTCTTCATTTGGGCATACTATACAGCTGACTGATAGTTTGTGGCTTCTTCCTTGAGTTCACATTTAGACTGAATGAAGAATTTTGTTCTTTTACATGTGAAACCAACATTTTCAGGTGTTCATACAAGTTGACTGACCATTGCAATCACCAGATTGAAAAACTCCTGCTTTGACACCACAGGTTGTTCAAGTTCTACCGTGTGAAAGAACTTCAGTTATCTTGCTCAGGTAACTCTGCTGAACCTGAGCAGACCTGAGACCAAAGCACATCCAGCTTCTTTAACAAGGTTACAGAAATAAAAATGTGAACTAGAAATTGGATAAATGTTGCAAACCCACATTTATATCTTGGTTAGGAGGAGCATACTTTTTCCACCAGAAACAAATTGACCTCTCTTCTACAAACTGCAGTGTTATATCTTAGCAAGCAAAGAAAACTTGAAAAGAGTTCAGATAATTTGTTTAGGCTAAAGTTGAACTTTACTTTCTGGAGCTAAAGATTAGTAAACTACTTTGACATCAGCTGTTACACCTATTACCCAGCTTTCGAAAGTACAGGAAATATCACGAAGCCCAGTAAAAATACCAAAAGCATTTGTTAGTCTGTCTTCTAATATATAATCTGAAAGAACTTCAAGCCTTTTTTATTCTGAGGAAAAAGGGAACTGGACCTGTTAGATCCACGAAACGGAGGAACACTAATGAGATCAGACAATTAACACCTGTGGTGTCATTTCAGTCTTTTTCTAAAGCATTCCTTTGTGGGGGGTGTCTTTTATAGTGTCTTTGATATGTGACTGTTTCAGCCTCCTAATTCTTTCATCACTGTTGTTCCTGATCTTGCTGTTTTTTAGACCTTGCCTATGTTATCTATCATCTAAAACTGTAAAAAAAAAAAAAAAAAAAAAAAAGCAAGTTGATTTTGCCACATCAAAGCATTTAATGGACCTGTGACTGTTAGTTCAGAGATAGTTCTCGAGTTCCATTTATATTCAGGTAGCTACTACAACCATGTTGTTTTTTCGGGGGGAACAAAAGATGGGTTTAGAAGTCGCTTTGACCTTTCTGTTAGTGTTCTGTCTTGTAATTAGGTTATTTTATTGGCCATAATTAGTTTGCTTGTGATACACTTATATTTGGAAAAGTAAGAAGTGAGTTGTAGTTGTAAAGTAGAAGGAAAATGTTCTGTACTACATTTTACAAAAACAAATCTGAGTGCCCCCCTGTCAATATTTTGTAAAATGATTCTTTGTTGCGATTAAATTTTAAGCCTCAGATTCTTAACTGAATGTATGTCTTAACAGAGCACCCCCACAACATGATCCTGCCCCCATGTTTCACCATGGTGTGTTGGATTTTACAAGACTGTGATATTGTAAAACAAAATGAATGAGACTTTAATGATTTGCTTAGCTTGACTGTATTTTGGCTAACTATTGTAAAATAAGAGCTGGGTTTTCTTTAAAAAACAAATTAGTATGTATTTTTTAATACAAAGCAGTATTGACTTGCTTGTGAAAGCCTTTGCTTGTTGTAATATCAAACTTTCACCTCTGTTATGAAGGAATTAACAGAGACTGGTGCAGAGAAGTACCTGGAGGTACAGTGACCAAGCATGTTGGATTGTTTCAGTAAATCCAGAATGGTGTGCCAGCAAAATCTTTTTTCTTAAACATGTTAAATAACAATGTGACTTTTAAAATTACACTGATCTTTGTCATTGAGACTGATATCTTAAATGTCTGAATGCTCTGTTTATTGCTTAGATCTTTTTTCATGAGGTTGTGCAATGTGTTCAATTCGTTTTTAACTGCTGTACTGCAATGTCTAACCTTCGCATGACAATGAAACATGTTGAAAACACACATAGTCATCAGTCTGAAGGATTCAACGACTGTTTATAACTGGCCTTTTATATGTTACTCTTTCCTTTACTTCAGGAGATAAAGAAATTTATAAAGACCATGTCAGAGAGGATCAAGAAGACCAGAGATAAGTACGGCATCAATGATAACGGGACTACTGAGGTATGGACTATTTAAAGAAGAGTAGTGTGCTCATGGCTGCATCAGATCTAATCTTGTTTGTAAATTTGTCTTCAACTATTTATTCCCTGCAGCCAAAGGTTCTTTATCAGTTGGACCGCATTACCCCAACACAACTAGAGAAGTTTTTAGGAACCTGCAGAGACAAGTATATGAGGTACAAAAATCATGTCTGTTTATTTTGGTTATTAGTCCCCATTCCAAATGCATGGTTATCTATCTGATGATTATTGACAGGTGTAATTCTGTACTGAAAAAGTTACAATCAGAAATACAGAAACCAATGCAACATCTGTTCACATCATTTGGAAAACCGTGTTTAAGTGTTAGGGTCTTAAATAATTTTTCTTGTCTATTTTCCAGCAGTGTATGGTTATTTCTTCCAAAAGTCTTCATACCTCTTAAACTATTTAAACGTTTTGTCATGTTACAACCAAAAAACAAAATGATACACATTTGAAGTGTAAGGAAAAAGCTCCATGGTTGTCAAAACTTTCTTCAAATAAAAATCAGAAAAGTGATGAATCGTTGCACTCAGCCCCATTTGCCCTAATATTACGTAATAAAATCCAGTGCAGTCCATTGTTTCAAAAGTCAGCAAATTTGCTAAATAGATTCCTTCTCTGTGTAATTTAATCGCAGTATAAACAGCTATTCAGTGAAGGCCTCAGAGGTTTGTTAGAAAAGATTAGTGAACAAACATCATCATGAAGACCAAGAAACACAGAAGACAGGTCAGGGATAAAAGCTGTGGAGACATTTATAGCAGGGTTAGGTTCTTAAACAGTATCCCACTCCTTGGGCATCTTTCAGAGCATTGTTTAACCTTCTGAAAAAGAGTATGTCAACACTGAAAACCTACAGGTGAGATAAGGAAAGCATTAACCAAATGAGTAGCCAAGAACCCCATTATAGTAGAGGACCTGTAGAGATCTACTGTTCAGGTGAGATAATCTGTTGACAGGATAACTATCAGTCGTATGTACGAAAAATGAATCAGTCCTCTTGGGAGGAGTTGCAGGGAAAAAGCCCTTGTTGAAAGAATTCCTGTTTGCAGTTTTCCACACATGTTGGAGATACGGCATCCATGTGGAAGAAGACGCTCTAGTCAGATGACACCAAAACTGAACTTGTTGGCCTACACTCATAACACTTTGTATGGTATAAAACTAACCCTGCACATTACTCTGAACACTTCATTCCAAATGTGAAAGATGGTGATGGCAGCATCATGCTGTGGGAAAGTATTGACTTAAACCGAATGTATGAAATAGAATGTTATACTTAAGATTTTTACTTCAAAGAAGTTTTGAAAACCATATTTGTTTATTTTTCCACTTACAAATTATTCCCTGCTTTGTGTTGGACTGTCACATAAAATCCCTATAAAATACATTAAAGTCTGTTGTTTTAATGTAACAATATGAAAAGGTAATTAGAATACTGAAGAATGTTTGTTTCATTCTACTGGCTCATCCTGTTTTCACCCCCCCAGCCAAATGACGCTCATTGTCTTTGATTCCACGATTGGCCATCTTAATCTCTTTGCTGTTAGAACGTGACACTGTGTGGGATTTTACGAGACACAACTATTTGCAACTAGATAGAGAAAGGGACAAATGTTTGTGCCTCTTTATGTGCTGTAGTTCCTGTAAATAAATGAAAAATGTTTGCGTTTTTGCATGCACTCCAATATATGATTTCTCCCTCTGCAGAGATCTTTTAGAAACAGTCATGGACTGTAAAGCAGCTAATTTGGGATTAGTAATCTGGTTTTTGGAACCAGAGGTTATCAAGCAGTTAACTTGGCGCTGAAATGATCTGGTCAAGGATCAGCCTTTTGATTATTTTTAATGTTGCAGTAATATTTTATGAATCCTTTGTCAAGGTACCATTTTTCATAATTCATAATTTCAAATAGTAGTATTAACCAATCTCATTGAGGCATATAACATCTTCTTTCCTTATTAATCTTATGGTCTGAAATTGAATTTTATGCTGTTTCCAATTCTGCTTTCTTAGCAGAGAGACTGATTACTACCATTTTTCTTTGTAAAGAGCTCAAATGGAGCCAGGTTCAGCAGTTGGAGCTCTTTGTGCCCAAAGCATCGGAGAGCCAGGCACTCAAATGACCCTGAAAACCTTTCACTTTGCTGGTGTGGCGTCGATGAATATCACTCTGGGGGTGCCTCGCATCAAAGAAATTATTAATGCCTCCAAGAATATAAGGTAAATAATTACCAAGAGAATTCAATATCTTCCCTGTATCGTTTTAGTGGAGGTGTTTTTCAAAGGTGGTGCCTTTCTTTGAAAAAAAAAAAAAAAAAAAAAAAAAATGCATCTGTGGAAATGTGCTGTAATTTATGGCTGCCAGATGGAGCAGGTTTTCGCTTATAACCATATTTCAAATGACTAGAAATATGTGCTTGAAAGAGTCAGCCCAACCTTGACAACCTTTATTGAAGAACATGTTGAAAAGTCGCCCAAGTCCACAGCTTTAGCACCTGATTCAGAGTATTAAGTAAAATTAGCTATTCTGTGCTATTCTGTATCACAGTAATAAATGGGCCCCTAATTTGTTTTGAGTAAGCAACTGAGAGTTCTCTGCTTACCACTCAGCACCCCTATAATCACGGCTCACTTGGATGTAGAAGATGATGCAGACTTTGCCCGGCTGGTGAAGGGCAGAATTGAGAAGACTCTTCTTGGAGAGGTAATCTTTTTTAATGTCCTAAACAAGAGTTATTGTGCTGTAGAAATTGACCGATGGTCACCAGCGATCACAAAACAGTCACAATGTGAGACATGAACAATTTCGAGTACCAGACTTTATTAAATCGACGTTTTCTTTGTGCCCCTTGACAGATTTCAGAGTACATTGAAGAGGTTTTCCTCCCGGATGACTGCTTCATCCTGGTAAAGCTGTCTCTGGAGCGAATAAGGCTGCTGCGGTTGGAGGTACAGCTCGTTTTTCCTTTTTTATCCCAATTCACTTGTGAAACAAATACAGTCTTTTGCAGCAGTACTCGGTAATTCATATTTTCTCTTCAGTTACAGTGTGTAGGTATTTGCATGCTAACAGTTTCTTCATTTTCTTTTTTGTCACACTTAAATGTTTGAGAGCATCTAACAAATTTTAATATCCAATATAATTGGAAAAAATAATTAAAGCAGTGAAAAAGAGATGCTAACTGTTTAGAAATAACTTGTGTTAGGAAAAGTTTGTTTTTAGAGCACTTCCAAAGTTGAGATGAAGACTGCTATACAAGAAAAATGATAAGAGATGTAAAAAAGAAATAACACACAAGAAAATGTTAAATGAAGTTTAAATAGACAAGTTTTGAGTTGTCTTTTGGAAAAAAAGGTTTGAGTGCACAGATCTCACATAAAGATAAAGTTCCAGAGTCTGTGGGTGCTGGTAGCTAAAGCTTACAAAGCTGTGAAAGTCAAAACTGCGAGACTGAAGTGGGTTCGGGAAGTGAGAGCAAGTGGAAGTAAGTGGGTACAGAATCTGGTAAATGACATTAAAACTTGGATGGGAATGAACTTCTTACATCCCACTGCATACTTGGTATACAAGAATAGGTGGAGATAATGAACAAATGATTGATTGGCACATGTTGTACCTACTTAAAACTTAGTCAGGTTATATTTAAGTCCCAAAAACAAAGACTTGAGACTTCACTTAGTGTCAAGGTCTGGGATTGTCGTATTATTTTTATGTAGTCAACTTTGAAACTAAGCTTCCCCCCCCCCTAGATTGTTGCTCTTAGAAATCTTTGAACCTCAGAGAGAAATGTGACTTTTGGAGAACAGAGTGGGATTGATCTCATTATTCTGGCAAAATGTTAAGAGATCTTGTACTTAAACCAACTTTATTGTAGGAAAATAAATAAAGTTCTATGCAGAGGATAATCTCTTTTTAGTTACTTCAAATAGGCAAACTCTTCATTGATTTCACAGTTCAGGTATTCATCCGTGAAGTCTTTGTTTCACAGCTCTTTCTAAAACATGTTCAGGGTGCTGTCATGCCTGATTGCCTGTAGGTCATTTAGCAAATATGTTTGTCCACCAGGTGAATGCAGAAACGGTTCGGTACTCAATATGCATGTCTAAGCTGCGAGTGAAGCCCAGCGACATTGCCGTGCACGGTGAGGCGGTGGTCTGTGTGTCTCCACGGGAGAACAACAAAAGCTCGATGTACTACGTACTGCAGTCCTTAAAAGAAGAACTTCCAAAGGTAAAAATAACTTTAAAAAATACAATAAATTTACTTTTCTGTGAAAATGCTACTTAGTTAATGCTCATAAATTTATTTAGTTGGTATTTGAACAAATGGCTTCTGATCTAATTGTATTTATGTACAAATTCAGAAATTAGATCCTTTAGTATTCACCTTTTTATGAGGCTCAGCTGTATCTGGTCAAGCTCCTGAGGAAACTGGACTGTAGAGAAATACATTTTATGAAACTTGATGGACATTTTTATTTATGGAGATGCACCTTTATTTCCGATCTGAGATTCCTTAGCAGTGATAGGGAGGAAAATAAAGCATCGCAGTTATCTTAAATTAAGGTCAGATTGAAGTCAAGAGTCATTAGTTACGGATGAATCCAACTCTTGCTACGTGTTTCCCCTTAAAGGTGGTGGTTCAGGGCATACCTGAAGTTGCCCGAGCTGTCATTCACATCGACGAACAAAGCGGAAAGAACAAGTACAAACTTCTAGTTGAGGGCGACAACATGAGAGCTGTCATGGCCACGCACGGTGTCAACGGGAGTCGGACTACCTCAAACAACACGTATGAGGTATGAGTCACAGGATGTTTAAGATGGACGACTGTGTAAAGTGGATTCATGTTGGAGTCGTTTTAGCCGCCATTCTGCATCTGTTATGCATTTTAAATTGTAGAGGATCACTGATTGAACCTGTGGTTGATTAAATGAGGATTTGATTTCTCTTTTGTATCGGTGCAGATTTATGCTCTCTATTAGGCAGCTTTAAAATTGTGCTAAATGATGATGATTTCAACCAGTCTCACTCGCAGTTATTGAAAAGCTGCCCTTTGCACAAAGAAAAAGCTGTACTGAATGAATCTTATACTCACTGTTTGACTCAGTACTTCCTGGTCAAAGATGATTAAATGAAAACCATTCAGAGCCTTGCAACAACTACTCCTGTTATAACATTTAGTCAAACACACAATATTTCAATATTAACCCAATTATAAACTTGCTCTGAATAAGACAGTGTTTTCTGATGGTTTTACAATAATATACCATATCTTATATTATTACGAGCTACAGCATCTTTTCCCTGCATCTTGCATCCACATCAACATCCTTGGAAAGGCTTCTCTTGAATTTTTCATGGTCACTACTGCACAGAAACAGTGCAAATAAAAAACAGAAGCAAACTGCTCCCCAAACAAAAATCCTCAATGAAAGTGAGATGTGATGTGAGTATTTGTCTACAGTTGTTAGATTATAGCCACTTTCTCAAACTAATTAACACTGATCACAGGAAGCAGGCCTGCACAAATTCCTCCAGGGACAAAATACAAAATGCTATAATTTCAAAGAAAAAAGTATCCAGCAAGACCAAATGTCTAAGCAATATGTTTGAGGAATAATACAAAAAAATATTTTGTTACTGACATGAATGTTGAATGTCATACGTTGTGTTTTTTTTATTATTTAATAAATATGAGATATTTTGCAATTTATTTTTTTTGAATTATTGAAAAAGGACTACACTGTTAAGCATTGAAGAAAGAAAAAAAAAAAAATCTAAATCAAATTTATAAAAGTAATAAGAAAATTCTTTAAATGCTACTAATACTGTTTTTAACCTCAATTAGTAATTATGACAAACAGTTGTCATTTCACTTTTAGCCAAAAGTAATTGTAATTATTTTTTGTCCATACTCAAGGAGCCTTAGCTGTTAGTCAGAATCTCTATCATATGACAACATCGAGGCACACAGGATAAACAACCATGTACCTATGGGCAATTTAGACAACCCAATTTTAACAGTCATGCCTTGAGACTGTGAGAGGAAGCTGGAGTACCCAGAGAGAAAGAGAGGGAAACATGCAAACTTCAGTCAGAAAGACCCCAGCTCGGAATTCGAACCCAGGACCATTTTGCTGCACCACTGTGCAGATTACATGTCTACATTCATTGACGCTGATGTTTTGCTGGGTTGTTACAGAATGTAATAAATGGATTGTAATTTGCAGTTTTAAAAGGACAACATATTATTGGGTCTCTGTCCTAAGTGGTCTCACATTAAAGATAATAGCCCAATATTCTTCTGTCGTAGCTTGTTTTGACATACTTTCAGATTTTGATTGCATCCTGCCTTATTTTTTATTTTCATATTTCCTTTAGTTTCTGTTACTCAGTGATATTACTCACCAGTTATGATGAAGACAGGTAATTATTGCATAGTTGTTCATATGTTGGAAAACAAATCTAGCTTAATGGCATTTCCATGTGCCTTTATAAGGCCAGACCACTTCCATTTCTATTTACCCTCCCTACTGCTTGACATCAAAAGGCTTGTCCATGACCTGAGCTTTCTGTTGGTGATTTAAAGACTGATAATCCACAGGGAGCTGAAAGAAACCAAGTAATGCTCACTGCTGTGCTAAGTATTAAACTGTGTCTGTGCAGTTTGGCAGCCAATTATCTAGTTGTAGTTTTCAATAGGCCTGTCACGACAAGTAATTTTGCTGGACAATATGTGTCCCAGAAATTATTGCGATAAACAATAATATTGTCATTTTGAGACCATTTTCAATAATTTATTGATAATGGCATAATAATGCAAGTTCACCCACTCAAAGAGGCATCTAATAAATGTTATTTTTTTAATTTTGTGATATTTTTTGAAGGGCAATTTTGTTTACAGGAACAAAGTCCATTTTATTTATGGTTTCGGTTGTGTATAGTTTTTTTTTTCTTTTATTTATTTATTTAGTGTTCATATAAATAAATAAATAAATTCAAATAAAGGCATCTAATAAAACAATAGGATTGGAAATGAAAAGGAAAATGATAGTGATAATGGTAAAGCTACAGTATGTAACTTTAATAAAAAATATTTTTCTACATATTTGTTTAAACTATCACCATGTCGTGACAGTATGGTATGAGACAGAAAATCTGTGAAAAAAATCAACCTCCTCTGCCTTCTCCCAGTGCTCCTAGGACACCCTGCAGAAATACACCACTCAGTCAGAAACAACCAATCAGTTGTTTGTTTGGTTGTTTTTTTTAAGCGCTGTCAGTCACTTGCTCTCTGCTGCCAGGCAGTGTGCAGAGACTGTTGAATGATGCTAATGCTAGTTAGCTTGGCCACCAGCAAGGACAGCAGATAAACGGTTTTCCTGGAACAGTAAGTTATTTCTTCATCATCAGCACATTTAGCAGCGAGTACATGTGATTGATAGCATTAAGACCTTCCTCCTGGCTCTGATTGGTTGTTTTAGGTCGAGAGCGGTGCATTTCTTCAGACAGCATAAATAGCTTAGGGCTGAGATGGAAGAGATCAATCTCTTCACAGATTATCTGTCTCATACGACATCATGACAGTTTTAATAAATATGAAAAAACCATTTTCAATCAAAGTTACATGCTGCACATTTAACATTATGACTATTATTTTCCATTTAATTTCCAATCCTATTGTTTTATTAGATGCCTTTATTTCATTATTTATTTCTTCTAATTTTTTTGTATTTATTTAGTAATTTTTTAACATATTTTAAATATCCAAAATAAAATATGAACACCAAAAACAATAAATAAAACAGGAAAAAAAACTATATACAACCCAAACCATAAATAAAATGGATTGTGTCTCTGTAAACAAAATTGCCAAAAAATATTAATCATCAGAATGGAAATTATTGAGCTCATTTTAATTTATCATGCAATTAATTGATTCATTGCTTATTGCAACAGGCCTAGTTTTCAAAATAATCTTGATTTGTTTTTGTTTAATTTAAATGCAACATCTGCTGAGTTTTTACATTTGAACAACCAGATATTTTTGGTGGGGTGGTGCTGGTGGCCTCTTAGATAAAGAGAACAAGATTAATTTTAAAATAATTATGTTTTGATGTCTTATTGTCTAGGTTGAAAGAACTTTAGGTATTGAAGCTGCAAGATCCACCATCATTAATGAGATTCAGTACACCATGGTCAACCACGGCATGAGCATTGATCGACGTCACGTCATGCTTCTGGCAGATCTCATGTCCTACAAGGTACTTACAAAACACGCTGCCTTGCAAAAGTGTCCAAGTTTTTTTACCTTTCAACACATTCAACTTTAATGTTCTTCATTAAGATTTTATGTGACCTCACACATAAATGTGAAATGGAGGGGAAATAATTCATTGTTTCACAAATTGAAAAGGTTGTGCACCTGTGTATTCAGTCACCTTTAACAGCAACCAGACTTAAATTTTTTGACCTTTTTTATTTTTGCTCAAGCTCAGGTAGATTGGATGAAGAGTGACAGTTTTCTAGTCCTGCTGGGTGGTTCTTGCATTAATGGCGCTCTGGGCAAGCCCCTACCTCTACCGCAGCTTGAGAATTTTGATTCACGCAATCAAAATTGTGAACATCCGTCATGTTGGTTGTTCTCTGAGGTCTTAACTGAACAGCTGTATTCATATTAAATTACTAAAATGTGGACAAATTACGTGATCTCTTAAGGCATTTACTTGCATGGGATTTTATTTTGGTGTATCGGATGAAAGTGGGTTAAATATAAATACACTCCCCGCCTTTTAGATCTTTATTTATTTTCTTTTCCTTGGACTTCACAATGATCCTCAATGATCATTGTTGCAATTCAGGCTTGTGCAATATATTAGTTTTCCTTACGCTACTGTTATTCTTTCAGCCCTAGTCCTGTTATTTGTTATAGATATTTTGTTTATTGAAGTATTAGCATAAGCATTGTTGTGGAATGTAGGCCTTTTTTAATATGCATATATTTTTCATGTACACACCAGTTTTATTCTCTGGTGTACTGTGAGTACTGGTTAAATCACTCCATCAGCGACAGCGTGACTCAGGTTAATTTTGCATGACATTCTTTTAGGTCTAAATTAAAATAGCCTTGTTCTATAGTTTTCCAAATAATTTTGCTCTAAAAATGCTTTTGTTAAGCTGTATAATAGCCTATCTTTAGAGTTGATTTTTAAGGCTATTCGTTTTGTATGTTAACGTATGATATCCATTTGGTGACTTGTTTATAAACAAGAAATCTTACATCTTCCTTTCTTTGAAGTACATTTTTTAAATGATCATGTCAAACTGATTTGCTTACGAAAGCAGTAAAGCTTTAGTAAAATAACATGTCGGATTTGCTTTGGGTAATTTGGGTAGAGGTAATTAGCCGGATCAGGCTCGGACACAATGCCAGTGAGCTTGTGCCAAGTCGGATTTTTTAGGCCCGAACGAAACTACTTGTGTCTGTCTGTAATATAAAATCCTACATATCCGGTGGCAACAGATGGGTCCTACTAAGTGTTTTACTTGACAACATCTTGCCTTCTCTGTAAAGGGGGAGATCCTGGGAATCACCAGGTTTGGATTAGCCAAAATGAAGGAGAGCGTCCTCATGTTGGCCTCATTTGAGAAAACAGCCGACCACCTCTTTGACGCTGCCTACTTCGGACAAAAGGACTCTGTCTGCGGTAAACTTTGTGTTATAACGGGTAATTTTACGTTTTTTTGTGTGATTTATCTCGGTGTTAAAATTTTGCATGTTTTCGTTGCAGGCGTGTCTGAGTGCATCATTATGGGAATTCCAATGAATATCGGAACGGGACTGTTTAAACTCCTACACAAGGCAGACAAGAATCCCACTCCTGTCACCAGGCCGCTCCTCTTTGACAATGCAGACTTTCATATACCTCTGTTCACGTAGCACCAACAAAAGAAACAGCATGAAAATTCAAAGCTTAGGTATTCATAGAGACTCTATGAATAACTTAGTGCCTGAGTTCAGTTTCATCTATTAAGGGTCTGACAAAAATAGGATTGTCTTCCCCTTTTTTTTTTTTTTTTTTAGGCATCACATTCCTATGTGATGTCACGACTGTAAGACTGCTGCTTTTCAAGCTTGTCTGCAAGTGATAGATTTTTTTTTATTTTTGAGCTGCAAAAAAAAAAAAAAATAGAAAAGCAATTCTTCCCTTTTTCGGCTAAATAATGTTTCCTCTATTATACAACCTAATGTTTTCAGAGTGTGAAGACAAACCTCTGAATTATTGATAAAACTGCAGTGGAAGGACACTGCAGCGGTTTTGTGAATTGTTACCTCCCTAATCATGAAGAAACTGAAAAGTGTCTTGTTTGAGTACAGTTTTCTCTGTTAAAATTCTTCGATCTTTGCACCTCAGCTTTCATTTGATAGGTTATTTTGTTTCAAGCGACTAAAAAGTATTTGTGTTTGTATGGAGAAAAGTCCTATAATAGTCATAATAAATATAAAATTATAAAAGTTAGATATGAAAAAACTTTTTCTTTTGTTGTGGGTGCAAACTGATTCATAATAAAAGACTTGTGGTTTTCTTACAGTCATCATTTCAATCTTTAATGCCACAGTGTTTACAGTTTTAGACATGTAACCAAATTGGCTGTGTGAAAAACAATATAAACCAGACTGATGCTGGTCTGAGATCTGAGTCGCACAGACACTAATGCCTTCAGATATAAGTTCATCATCATTACGATATTCAATTTTGATTTTCATACTGTAACCCAAATTAATATGAGAGATTGACTTATCTAACTTATTTCAATTCAGTTTAGCTCTATAGCACCAACTCACAACAGTGTCATCTCAAGGCACTTAAATACACATTTAGGTTGGATTCATGTTTTTTATCATAAAGAATCTAATTTTGTCCCAATTCAAATAAATCCATGTTATTCCAAAAGAATCTTTAAAATCCACTTCATGTTACAACCACAAACTTCATGTATTTAACTGACAGTGGACGTTTCTAATGTTAAAGTAAAATTTTTTTACCATTTTTACTTGGTCTAATTTAGTCTGGTACCCTTAAATGAACTTCAGTTCTGCCAGTCAACTTCAGAAGTCACCAAATTAGTAAATGAAGTCCACATGAGTGCAACTTAAGAGATACAGCTATTCCTGGAAAGGCTCCAGACATTTGTTAGAGAACATTAGTCAACAAACAGCTTCATGAAGGCCAAGGAACATGAAATAATATTCCAAGCTTTTAACACCTCACAGAGCACTGTTCAATCCATCATCTGAAAAAGAAAATGGGACACCTGCAACCCCTGTCAAGACATAGTCATTGAACAGAGAAGCAGAAGCTTTATTTGAAGCAGGTATGTGAGGAAAAGATTGAGAAAAAGCCAATTAAAAAGTCCAAAGTCCTATTTGCAGGTTGCTACAAGACATAGGGAACAAGAAAAGCATTTGGAAGGTGGTGATCTCAGATGAGCATAAAATTTACCTTGTCCTACATTTGGCGAAAACCTTACAGCCTGAAAACACCATCCCCGCTGAAAGATGTGGTGGTCAGAGGCAAGATGAGAGGAGCTAAATGTAAGGCAGTCCCAGAATAACACCCGGGTGGGTGGCTGTTAACTGATTATAACTATATTTTAGTCTAGCTGTGCAAAGGAAAAAAAGTGTATGGTAAACACATACAGAGCCCATTAAATACATTCCAGTTGAATCCAGATTGTAACACAAAGCAGTCAAAACCAGTCGAGCATTTTAACACCTATTTGTAAGAAGTAGTTTATCTGTGGAAGCTATGAAATGATTGACTTTCAGTCCCTCATCTTAAGCAAACTGGAGGCAATGGTTGAGAAAAACACCTATTAACCGGAAGAAACCTAAAACAGAACCAAGCGCAGTATGAGCAGCCATTTAGTGTGACCCGCTGGGTATTGAGAGGACAAGATGAAAACGCAGAAGAAAAACACAAGAAGCACTGCGGAAGGAGCTCAGCATATCCTTTTAGTACAAAAAAGAAGAAAAATCTGAATGATAAATCACGGTCAGGAGTAATATCTTTGTAAAAAAAAAAAAAAAAAAAAAAAAATCAGTTTACCGTTTGGACAAATGGTAGGAAATGATGTTAAAGAACACTTTTAAAAAATAAAGTGTTTTTTTTTTAAACTAATTAAGGAAAAGAAACTGAAGACATATGTTCTGAACACAGAAAAGGAAAGAATGTGAGCAAACTGGTAAAAGTACAAACTCCCCACAGGATTGTTTCAATCTCAGCAACTTCGAGTGTGATGCTGACAGAAGACAAAGTTTTTCTTTAGTAGTGACTGTTCTGGTAATGCATCTGAGTCATATTGGTGTGTTGGATTGCAGATGGCCCCCTGGCTTTATCAACAGCCTCAGGGGAGAGATTTAGGCTTTGTAAGATCTTTTTTTCACAGCATGCTTTTGCTTTTATTTACCTTGAACCTGTTTGGGGGCTTATTTAGGATTCAATTTATGACAAGCTTAAGCATCAAACAGTGAAAAACTTCTATAATGTCTGGAAAAACAATTGGGAGTTAGTAATACTTTATAAATCTTTTATGTAGTAGGGAGAAAAATCTCATACTGAGAAATTAATGACAATTATCAGTCCCCCTAACAATTCCTATACAATACATCCTACTGAAACATCTTTAAATATACACTTTGTTTATCTGATAAAAGCAAGTAGGAATCTTTGATTAGTAATCTATGACATCCTGTTTCCATGGGGTATAAATATGATGTGACAGAAGTCCATATCTCTAAGCCACTTTTCATAATGGGAAAGACAAGTTGATACTATCTACCATTAAAGTAAAAAGATGTAGGTTTATTATTATAAGTGAGGAAATGGTTATCATAATTGTCAGTTGTTTTGAATGCCCTCCACTTATTGATTATATTCCATACAGTGAAATAATTGGTTCCAACTTTTTTGTGACCTCTTTAAATCCCTTATCAGACTCATAAAATGTTCCTGGTTTCTTCTGAAAACCTCAGACAGCTCATTCAATCTCACCATGGTGTTCAACAGTCAGAAGCACATCAGAATTCATGTCCAAAGTTTATGCAAAGTTTAAAATGGCACTTAATGTTCTAATCATCCAATTTTAGCCATTTTAAGTGCAAATAAATACTGGGGTGTCCTAAATTATTCCTCATCAGAAATTGTGATTTCAGGACCTTTTTAAAATGGTAATATTGTTCGAATTTACATTAAAATTAATACATCCAAATATGTTAGAAAAACACACAGGGTGTCCAAGAGTGTCCTAGTTGTTTCACACGATTTTAATGGATTATATATTTGTTTGGATCATTCATGTATTCCTTTGTTAATTCTTTTTGTTACTCTATAGTTAGTTGTTTATCCCTTGCCTTTTCAATATTTGACGAATTCAGAGTTACTCCTCAAATATATTTCTACTGTTAATAATTAAACATAGTTGTACAGAGAAGATCCAATAATGATTAGATAAGATGTTAGGAGAGGTCATGTCTTTTATTGCAAAATTCAAAAAACGAGATTGTGACTTTTAATTTTATGATGCTACACAGGCAGTGATGTGTAGAACAATATTTGGGTAGCACAAACCACGAATGGTTCTGTCATAAAAAAATCCAAAGAAAGAAAAGTGTTAAAAAAATATTTCTACTAGTCAGATTACTTTAGATGCTTTAACTTTAGCCTTTGTACAAAACTGGGAATGAAAGCAAAGCTGTCATGATAAGACATCATTACCAAATGAAACCATAGTGAAACCATAATGAAACCAGAAATCTTAACAACCTTTTACACATTTATACAAAAAAAGCTTTTATTTGTGAGAACCTAATAAGTCTAGGATATGGCTAACATTGTTTATATGCTTTCATTATGGCATATCATATGCCAAAAGTACCTTGAGAAAACTGTTGTTTTTCCTTGCATGAGGATTTATGCTGCCTGGTGGCACTGATTGTAGCACTTTTGCCTCGCAGCAAGAAGGCCCTGGGTTTGGATCCTGGCCTGAGGTCTTTGTGCATGAAGATTGCATGTCATCCCCGTGGATGTGTGTTCTTTCTGGGTACTCTGGTCTCCTCCCACAGGCCCAAAACCAGACTGTTTGGTTAACTGGTCTTTTTAAATTGCCCTTAGGGATGAGTGTGTGCGTGATCATGGGTGTCTGTCCTGTGTGTCTTTCTGTTGTCCTATAATTACATTTGCTACACTCCCTTGCAAAAGTAGCCCTCTTGTAATATAATTTTGTAACAAATTCACATTTTGTCACATTACAACCACAAACCTCAATGTATTTAATTGATACGCCACTCTTCCAGGAGGGATTGCTGCAAGTCTGTGACTCGATGCAGTTGCCTGGGTTTCCAGTTTGAATTATAAATTGAACTTGACTGCATTATTAAATAACTAGGATGAAACTGGAATGTATGTAACTGAATTATGACTTTAAATCTGTCTGTATGATTGAACTGAATTGGGTTTTTTCTTCCGTAAAGTACCTTGAGATGATATTTGTTGTGAATTGTCACTATATAAATAAGCTGAACTGAATATGTTGACATATTGTGTGACAAACTAACACAAAAGTAGTGAATAATCCTAAAGTGGAAAAAAATATATACATTGTTTTTATAACATTCTTTCAAATACAGATCTAAAAAGTCTAGCGCACATAATGTTCTTCAACCTCTTTAATTTGTTACCCCAATGTAAAATACAATGAAACCGAATTCTTTCAGTAGCCCCCCAATCTGTTGATAGAATAACCACTAGTTGTACATTCCAAAAATCTTTTTATGAAAAAGTTGGGAGAAGGAAGCCACAATTAAAACAGCAAACGTGGAAAAATGTGCTCTGTTGAGGTAAAACCAAAATTAAAGTTTTTCTGCCATATGCAAAATGCTATGAGTGGTGGAAACACCAAACATCACCATCACTATGGTGAAATGTGACAATTGCAGCATCATCCTATGGGAATGCTTTTCTTCAGCAGGAACAGGGATGTTGGTCAAACTTGATGGAAAAATGACTTTAGAAAGACTTGCTCCTGTGATTGCAGTGAAACCTTGTTCTACAAAGTGTGAACTGATGGCATGCCGACTATACATGCACACCACAATTTGCAGATTTTTATCCTTGCACAATTTAGCTTTCATTTGTGTTGATCTATCACATAAAACCCCAACAAAATATACTGAAGTTTGTCATCATAATGATATAATGCATGCTATAAATGTCATGGGGTGTGAATATTTTTACAGCGTACCGTAAACACAAGTTTAAATGTGTCACAAACAAAGCAATCAGCCTATAACAGAATGAGCAAAGCCTACATTCTGAGTTACTAATTCAAAAGTTAATGTCACTTAACATGTGAGTGACAATTGCTAGAGCAAGATATGGGGCCACTCATGGATCTTGAGTGCCTCTTGGCATTTCTTCACTAAATCACATGGACTGTTAAAGATGGTTAAAGTATGACTCAAAAAATTACCTAAAGTGGTGTTGGGTCAGTTCTCATTTGAGACTGAAGCATTTAAATAATTAAAAAAATACATTTTTAGTGCTGGTTACTGCCACCTTTGCTCTTGTAGACAGCCATTGCCACTTTCAAAGAAAACTCTCCCATCAAGGTAGAAATGTTTTATAAAAAAATAATTTTTCTGCAAGCAACTTCTAAAGTGACTGAACCCATACAAGAAAACTGCACCATCCCTGAAAGCAACAACACTACCAGTGGCTAATGTTGCGGTTCAGGTTTTCTTTGTCACCCGTCTGTATATTAAACAGCAATTTTCTCAAAGAAAAAAAATACTTTAGGTCACACACTTTCACCACCAATTATAAATTGCACAGTAAATAATAGTTTTCTAGAGGACCAGCCTACCCTTTTGATGATAATAATAATCTGAGTGAAACAAGGCATCTGTGACCACTTGTCTTATGTTTTTTACTCGAAAAATAGACTTGCTAAACATCAGTAGACTGTGAGATGAGATATAAGTCAAGGTCAGAACTCTAGGTGCAAATTATCAAACAAACATCATCATTTCAATATTTCTATTTCAGAATTGTCCACATTATAGATTTTGCTCTCAGATTCTGCAATGTGTAGCTCAATAAGTAAGAACAATATTATGAAGAAAATAAAAAATGGAACTCTATAGATTCAGCATGCTATATCTTGTGTGTTTATTTCTGTTAATTTTGGTGAACATGGCTTGCTGCTAATGAAAGGTCAAAATATTTTTTTTTTACAAAATGAGTACATGATTACATGAGACCAATAAAAAGGAATTTTGAGACAGAAAAGCTATGTTATGCTCGTGTTATTGCCAACATTATCAGTGGGGATAGTCCAGCAGACACTCATTGACCCCCTCAGCAAGGAGAATAAGCCACAAAAGGTCATTGCTAAAGAAGCATGCTGCTTGCACTGCTGTATCCAAGCATACTAAAAGTTTAGTGGAAAGAAAAAAAACTGGTAGAAAAAGTTTTGTTTTATAAAGTCCAAAGTCAGCACAACACAGCTGTCTATCAGGAAATGTTAAAGCACTTCAGCCTTCCCTCTGCTGACAAGCTTTGTTGGATGCAGATTTCATTTTTCAGCAGGACTTGGCACCCTTCCACACAGCCAGATGCACCAAAAGCTGGTTGAAGGACCATGGTAACACTGTTGATTGGCCACCAAACTGATATGATCAAAAGCCCATAAAGAATCTATAAAGTATTGTACAGACGAAGTTGAGACACCAGACTTAACAAAGCAGAAGAGAATAAGGTAACTGGGCTACCTAAACACCTCAGCAGAGCCACGATGAACTGTAAGCTGCGCAACATTAATTTGGTAATTCATACAAAAAGAATATTATGAATACATAAACTATTCAGCGCATGGACATACTTTTCAGTAGGCTGACATTTGTGTTAAAATGTTTTTTTTTTGTTTTTTTTTTTTTAATGGTGTAATATCCTACATTTCTGAGAGACTAAATTTTGGATTTTCATTAGCTGTAAGCCATTATCCTCAATATTGATCTGGTTGTAATCCATTTGTATGTTTTTCTTTTTAAAGGTGATTACTAAACTACATCCACCTGTTGATGATGTTCCAATTTAATGAGATGCACTTGCAGTCACATGGATCTAAAAAAAAACAAGGGAGATAATACCTCTGAGACAGCATTTTCCAACTGTCTTCTGGAGGTTGCTTCAGCTGCCCGTCAGTTTTAAAACACATTTTGGAATCTAACCTTGCTTTTGTCACTGATTAGGTCTGTAGCAATTTATGTGCATCTGACTTAAAAAAGTACATTCAGTTAGAATTTACATAATAATAAATTTCAGTCATAACATTAAATATCTGCAAATGGTGTTTTGAGTAATAAAGTGCAGACTTAGCATGAAGTGAGTTCAGTATATGCACAACAAAAGTAAATTAACAGCTGAAGAAGAGGAGCAGTCACTGGTGTTAGAAGCATGACGCTTGCAGTCTTCTTCATTAACATTTCTAAATAGTTGCTGCTACACAGCAGAAAACCACAGCAAGTGCTGCAGTTGTGGCTCATTCATGATAAAACATCATTAAATGCCCTGTAAACATGGTTGAGGTTTTACATTCCATGTAAAGCACAAATAAAGACTCAGTTTCAATTGAAAACAGTTGTTTAAATGTCTCAGCACTGCTTCTGCATCTATTTACAATAAAATTCCTTCTTTCTGTTCAATGAACACTAATGTTCTTCTTGCTGTTTTCCTGACTGCTTTAAACACTCGTTCTCTGGTCTCCTGGCACTGCAGAGGATGCAGAAAAGCTACGGAACTTTGAGTCTTTGTATTTGTTACACTCTCAAAGCTGCTGTTATGCTGTGGCAGCAGATGATTGCAAACAGCAGATTTGCAAAGTGAAAGCACCTGAACGTCTTATTTGACTTGAGAAGAGCTGTTTGGGGGGAGCTCAGTTTGGATGGTTGAAATTTTCTCTCCAATAATTCCCAGGGAGCTCTCTCTGTGTGATGAGCATGAAGCTCCCTTCTCTGCTAAGCACTGCTCAGAGCTGTTGCCTTCATCTGCATTCACGAAGGCTTCTCTGCTCTGGGGTTTGATGAACTGTACGCTTAGTCTCGGAGCAACTGTGGCGGCACCCTGGTGGTTCGGTTTACGGAGGCAGTGGGAAAGGGTGGAAACGCAGCTCTTCTTGAAGTTTTCATTCATGAAGGCATACACAATTGGATTGTTGAAGCTGTTGAAGAACCCAATGGCCTGAACAATGGCGATGATCATGTTCAGGGTGACGCCGTCGTACTTCTTCTCCAGATCATCTAGACAATTACATATACACAACGAAGTTAATTTAAATTTAGTTACTGAAGGGATACTTTTCTTTTAATTTGAGGTTCTGTGAGCTAGGTATCAGCAATCAGAACCTTACCTAACTTAAAACCTCAGTTTGGATAAGCAAAAATAATTTGCTTAAGTCGAGAGCTTACATTTTCAATTTGAAATCATGATTTCATCTCTTTGCTCTCAAAACGTGTAACGCTTGCACTCAAAACTTCTGTTCTCTTTCAAATATTCTCTGTTCTCTCTCGGATTTTCTCCTCGCACGCAAACTTCTCTCTCTGCACAAATCAAATCTGCACTTGCAAACATGGCAAAGAGATGAAATCCTGCTTTCAAACTAAAAATGTAAACTCAAGTATTAAAAGTTTTGAAAGCAGAGAGATGAAATCCTGCTTTAAAATTGAAAATGTATGCTCTTGACTTATAGCAGTAAAATTTCCCCATATATGACCTCAAAAGCTAGAAATCCTGCAAATGAGCAGAAAAAAATTCCTCCACAGTGACGTTAAAGACGCCAGTTTTTGCAAACACTTGATAAAAGTTGTTGCTACCAAGGACAAGACAATCAGTTATTAAGTTCAGGGCAAACTACTTTTTCACATAAAACCAGCTTTTTTGGATAGCTTTTCCCTTGATAAATAACCATCTGGGCACTGCTTTTTGTATTTACTGAGGTTAACTTTGCCTGTTATTAAACTTGAAAGATTTAAGTGTCATAATAAAAGAAAAATAAAAGAAATTTGTTGGAGTGCAAACCCTTTTTCACTGCAAGAAGTGCATTAAGCTTTACTTACTGTACTCAAACAGCATGTGAACTGTATGGAAAGGTGCCCAGCAAATGGTGAATAGCAGGACGATTGTGACCATCATTTTAACAGCTCTTTTCTTTTTCCTGTAAAAGGACACATTATCATATAAGAGTAAACAGAGTTATAAGGCTTATAAAGCACATCTCAGACTTTACTGCTCTTCAGACCCATAGCTATGGTGAAAGAAGAACACGTGGCCCTTTTGATGATGTTAAACTCATATCCATCAAACATTCAATAATATATTGTTGTAGTGTATAATCCTCCAGTGTTTGAAGGCAAGTGGAGGTTTGTCCGCATAGAAAGTGGATGTCACCCCTCATTTAATAAAGAGAAGCAAAGGAGGTCAACGTCTAAGGAGTATTTTTGTTGAAAGCCATCAACAGTCTCAGCGCCTATATTCTCATATTTCTTTGTCATTGTTGACATTCTCATTAAAAGCTTTTTAAAAGCAATGTCTGCAAGCTGAGGATCAGTGAATAATTGTCATTATTTATTGGCCATGAACACATTATCTTACCAAGGACTCATACTGATCTCTATGCACTGTGTCCTTTTTAAAAAACACTACTTAAAAGGTGGGGGAGTTGCAAGCAAGCATACAAAAGTAGCTTCCAAAGCTAGCCTACAAATAACACCCATATCCCCATTATTTCTGTTCACAGACTGAAAACTTCATGCCTATCTCTTCTCTTCACTAACTTATCAAATTAGCATGCTTTAAATGCCAAGTCCCTTGATTTCACATTTAAATTGTTCCAATAAGAATACAAAAGCAAGCCAATATCAAAAAAGAAGTGTACTCACAGCTTGTAAATTTCACAAAACATCTTGTTAATTGAAGTAATTCCCTGCTGTGGTACCCACCTGGAGATCTTACCGATCTCCCTGTGGTTCATGGTATTCAGGACCGAAGCATCGCCCACCCTCTTGCGAATCCACAGCTCAATTGCGATGCGTGTGTAAAGGAACAGCATGGCTGCCAGAGGGAGTAGGAACAGAGCCACCATGATGAAGGTGGTGTAGGCCTGCCTGTAGGTCAGCGAACTCCAACTCTCCTGACAGCACACGTGGTAGTGATCGTACAGAAAGTCATACTTCACCTGGGGATGCGTAACAAGGAAAGCACTGAGGCTAAATGCATAAAAGGTAGCTCAAACTGATAGCTTGGATTGACAGTTTTTGTGTTACGTTATGTAGAATAAAATTTTTACTGCATTTTACTGTGTTTATTTCACACTTAGAGTGTTTTCTTAGGCTTTTCATATACCGTGATCTATTCCACATATTGTCACTTTACAACCACAAACTTTAAACGCAAAGAAGTTCATCGCTGGGGTGTGGAAGGAAAAATATGTATACAGCAATTTTTAAAAAATTCAGAAACAAAAAACTGAAAAGTTGTTCGCATTTATGTTCAACCCACCTCAATAGTCTGTAAAACCAACTGTTACTGTAATTATATTACATTTTTGATCGTTCTTCTTTGCACAGTAGCTCATGTTAAGTCAGACTGAATGAAAAATGTCTCTGAACATCTGTTTTCAAGTCTTGTCATAGATTCTCAACTAGATTTAGGTTTGGCCTTTGAATGAGTTTTTAATGCTCTATGTTTAGTGCCATAGTCCTGCTCCAGTCAGAAGTTTTTTCCACCTCCTAATGTTTTATTTAGAACTGCACAATATTAATCTCCATCCATCTCCCCATCATGTCTGACCGGCATCCTTGACATTGCTGACACATTCCCAAAGAATGAAGTTGCCACTACCATGTTTCCCCATGGTGACAGTGTGTTCAGGGTGAACATCTCAACTGTTTGTTGCTGAGTCCATCACATGACTTGTGGCAAACAGAACATATTATGACTTTTTTTCAACAATGGCTTTTTTCTTGCCACTCTTCCACAGAGATCATTTTTGGAGAATGTACAAACCCTGTCAGCAGATTTGCTATGGATCTCTGCAGCTTCTCCAGAGTAACCATGGGCTTCTTGCCTTCTCACCTCATTCAGTTTATGTCCTGGTAGAATGTGAGCCATACTGTTTTCTTTTTGGGATCATTGCTAGAATGGTGCTCCATAAGATTTTTAGAAATTTTGAATATTGTTTTATACTCTAACCCTACTTTACACTACTTTACACTATACAATCTGTTGTGTTTCTTGGTCTTCAAGATGCTCTTTATTCACCCCTGTTCTCCAACAAACCTAAATTACATTTAATCACTATTTACTGTATTTAGATAACTTTTGATGCCAACAGGGTTCTATGTAGGTATATCACAGTTAAAGGAGGTTGAATATGAATGAATGACATTTTTCAAATTTGTATTAGGAAAAAAAAAAATCATAACTATACACTATATTGTGTTGCTCTATCACATACATAATATACTGAAGATTGTGGTTGTAAAGTGATAAAACATACAGAAAGTATAGGCTATGATTTCTTTTTTTGCATTGTAGTACAAATGTTTCACAGAGATAAAGATGCAATTCAAATTCAAACACAAGCTTTTTTATGCATGTCAATGAAATGAACTCAGTGCAGCCGTTTTGTCTTCTCTACAAAAGAGATCACAACGCAATTTTAAGTCATCAGCAAAACCACCCAGAAAGAGAGTCACTTCAAAACCTTTCCTAGTAAGAATTGCTCGAAGTGCTGTTGTGAAACTATAGAGATTCTGCTCCCAACTTTTCTGAGAACAGCTGAGAAAAATAGGACAACCGTGTATGTGAACTGCTCTTGCTGGCTTGGTTGAGCTCTAATTTTTAACATCCACTGGTGAGATTTTCAGGCTGCACAGTGGCATTGGTCTCTCCAAATTCTCCTTAGGTATGACATGTGTGTGCATGGTTTTTTGTCCTGTCTGTTTCTGTGTTGCCCTGCGATAGACTGGTGACCTGTCCAGGGTGTACCCCGCCTCTTGCCCGATGACCGTTGGAGATAGGCACCAGCTCCCCTCGCGATCCTGCAAGGTTAAGCATGCTAGATAATGGATGGCGAGATTCTCAGTGAGTGTGAACCAATTGGAGACAAAGGACAAATTCAAGTTCAAGCCCAAGGTTTCAAGGTGAAAAAGTAGATTGTCTGTCTTTAGATTAATAACTGTTCAAACATTCATTGATCCATCCATTGTCTAAACAAGCTTATCCTTGCAGGGTACACCCTGGACAGGACGCCAATCCATCACAAGCGAACACAGAGACACATAGGACAAACAACCATGCACCACACACTCAATTGTCTAACAGAAAGAGTTTAAGCATATCAGGGTCTTAAGGTATATTTGAGCAGGGAATTGGGAATGTTTATCCAAAATAGCATCCTGTTCTGTCACAGTAAAGTTTAACTAAAAGTCAGGTTGTCAATTTACTGCTCCCGTGGATATTTTCTGCTAGATAATTTCCAGAGTTTGAACAGTGCAGGTTAGGACCTCAGTGTGGTGCATGAAACTTTAAATACTGGAACATTGAATAATCTCTACAAATCACTTTAAAAATCTACATTTTATTTTTAAATTATTACAAGACAAACCTAACAGTTTGTTCATGATCAACTGGTTTTTAAGCAATTCTTGTTTGCTTCAACCAGCAAACCCTGGGATGTTGTGGGTCCGAAGATGAAAAGTTTGCAAAAAACACTCTACAACTATTTAGCTGCCCTCAACCAAGACACCAAGAAATGAAAGGCAAAACTTGAATCGTACAATTAATGAGATCTCACTAATATTTTATATCATAACTTGCCATTATCGTATGAACATAAGTGTTAAACGAGTATTTTCAGAAATCCTTAGCACTTTAGTTTGAAGTGGAACTCAATTAGTATCCTTTCTCATAATTTAAACCAATTCACTTTTAATAGTAATATCATGAACCACATTGCTGTGAAATAGTATTTGCCTTCCTCCAAAGATAACACAAAAAGTAGTTTTCAAATTATGATTTCATTTATTAAGAGGAGAGGTATTCAAACCAGCTCGCCCACCTAGTTAAATAGTGAATTAACTGTTATTAGCCATTCTTAGGAAAGCTGAGGTCATGCCAGCCTCAATGAGGCCTAATTACAGCCACTGCAACAGAATCAAGAAAACACTTAAATAGAACCTGTCTGATTACATAAACTCGAGTAAGAGAATTTAAAAAAACAAGTCATCATGCTCTGTTTTAAAGAAATTTCAAGGACAGGTGACAAACAAAGTCATTGATATCTGTCTGGAAAGGGACACAGAACCCTTTCCAAGGATTTTGGACTCCAGTGGACCACACTGAAAAACATTATCTAGAAAATGTGGAATAGTGAATCTACCCAGGATTGGGCAGCTTACCAAAATTACTCCAAGAGCACATCAATCAGCCACCCAGGAGGCCATAAAAAAGACCAGAAAACCATGGCAGACCTCACTTGCCTCAGTTAAGGTTAGAGTTCATGGTTCAACAATAAAGAAAAGAGAGACTGGGGAAAAAAATGGCATCCACTGCAAAGGTCTGTCTCACCTTTTGCCAAAAATAAAAATCTAGAATTATCCCCAAGACTTTTGAGAAAATATTCAGTGAGCTGACAAGACAAAACTGGAAACTTTGAAAGCTGTATGTCTTATTACAACTGTTGTAAAACTAACACGTGTGAATAATTTTTGACATGCTATTTTTAATACATTTTTACATTTTTTCAAATCAAAATGAATATCCAATTACATTGTTTTATTATCTTTTGAGAGATGCATGTCTCATTTTCAATAAGAAATAAGTCAAAAAAAGAATTTAAGCCTACACCTGCCAGGAGTATGAACAGTTTTGGGATCAACTGTGAATTATTAGTTCACATTTCTATTTAAATATCAGCTTCCAATATTTGCACATGTAGTAAAAATTATTTCTCCACAAAAGGCTTTGTTGGGACAGTTAGTGTGGATTTTGATTGTTTGTGAGGCAGCAGACGGAGACGCCGGCCCAGAGAACTATTATTACAATAATTACCACTGCACATGATCTAAGATAATCACTTTTACTGACTTCAGTAATGATGTGCTATTATAAGATAAATTGTTTGCATGACACATGATGGTGATTATCCAGTGAAATGAGGGAAGCTATAGAAAGCTATTTAGTAATGGGGTGCTATGAAAGGCACTTACCTCTAGCTGTTGCACAAATAGCATCGGCGAACCCACTATTACAGAGGCAATCCATACAAGCCCTGTAGGAGTCACGCAGAAAAAAAAACAGATGCTATCTGAGAAAACAGCTCTTGCTTTGACAAATAATAGAAAATACCACAGCTTCCATGAAATTGTAAAAGCAACCTTTTTGTCATCATTGCCTGTGTGCATTTAAATACCTTTTTCACTTAATTCACAAGTTTCCAGACAGCTTACTCAACATTTCTTTGATCTTTCTTTCAATCGTGTAAAGCCACTATATTCAGCTCGCATAACCCAATGTTGCATGGGTCCTGGGACTGACTTTCTGGTTTGTGTCAAAAGTACATCAAACAAAACTGAAGTAATTCATGAATGTTGTTTTCACTGCAAAAGCTTCCATTTCAGGTTAATTATATTAATTTTTCTTAAAAATACAAGGCCTCACTCCGAACATTACAGAAACCTGTGTGCTTGACCTCTTGAAAATCATTTATAGTTTACAGAGGAAAAAACAGAGGAGTAACAAAGGTAGCAAACATAAAGATGGAAACTTTTAAGTGAAACATAATACCTAGCATCTTGTACGCTCGTTTAGATGAGTACTGTCGCCTCATTTTCAGAGGGAAGACAATACCCTGGTATCTTTCAATGGCGATGCAGGTCATTGTGAGGATGCCTGTGACTATGGCTGTGGTCTGCACAAAAGGAACCGTCTTGCAAACGAGAACCCCTGCAGACAAAAGCAAAGGGGTGAAACAGATAAGGTCCAGATAAGCAGCAGAGGTTAATGAAGAACACTGAGGATATGACAGGAAACAAAGGTGACCTCATCATCTTTCTCCACAGCTTGAGGTGGCAACCAACTTCTGCTCTATTTAAAAACATGTTGAGGAGGTAATGAAATAATCTGAATCAGGTTTGATGAAGTGGTGACACTTCAAAAACATGAAGAACAGGATTGAGAACCACTGATTTAGAGCATCATAAGTAGAGGATGCAGCGCAAGCATGGCAGAAAGCGCTCTGGCCAGATGAGATCACAGTTCAGGTTTTTGACCAACGAGAAAAACTGTGTATGGTGGAAAGTAAGATTGCACGTCACACCATTCCTATGAAGAAACATGGTGATAGCCCTGTCATGCTGCGGGAATGTTTTTCTTCAGCACAGACAGGGAAGCTGGTCAGTGCTGGATTTAACTAAATACAGGGCAACCCTTGAAGAAAACCTGTTAGAGGCTACAGAAGACTTTAAACTAGGGCCGGGGTTCACCCAAGAGGGAAAGGCCTTTAATCCTGCTATAATACATTCAAGGAAGTCTACTTGTGACATTTTCTGCTGAACACACAACTATTTTCCTGTTTTTTGTATTCAGAAAGGACAAGATCAGATCTCACCGAGTAGGCATTGTGAATAAAATTAAGTGCACAAAATAAGGCCTCATGAGTCAAGGAAAAGGTATTAATATCAGGCAGTTCATAATTAATGATTGTAACTTTTTTTAAAGGGTGAATGGACAAGGAAGAAGAATTTAATTTGCTAATGTGACCTCAGCTCCAGTTGCCCCAACATGTTTTGATCAAAATCAAACTTTTCTGCCCTTAAAAATCCAACTGCAGATGTTAAACCACACCAACATACTTACAGAAACATTTAATTTCATTCTAATGTCTGTCATTTCTCAAATGTAAATTTATGTAAAGGTACATGTAAATCACATATTCTACACTCAAAAAATGTGAATCATTGACTTAACATATATTTTCTTTTCAACAGGTTCCACATAAGTTTATTGTGTTAGCTGAAAGCAAAAAGGATATGGAAAGCTGTTACATTTACTAGAATAAATCAAGCTAACCCAACAAGGTCGCCATTGTACTTATGCATGCACTAAAAGCACACTACCGCCACCTTCTGGATGAAATCATCATGTTTATACAATATAGTTATCACGTTTATACAAATATAATATCATGTTTATACAATATACTTATTACGTTTGTACAATACAATTATCATGTTATAATGTAATAGCGTTCCAAAATTTATTTTCCTCTGTGACATCAATATGCTTGTAATGCTACGTAGAATCACCTGGTCTTTTGCCCTTTGTGTGCATCAGCACACATAGGGCGCAGACACATAGGGCACAGATTTGTCCTTATAGAATAGCTAAAGTTCATTCAGATTGACTAAAGAGTATCTGTTAACATCAATTGTCAAGTCTTGCCTCCAGTTGTCACGTAGATTTAGATGTGTAATTTGACTAGGCCAACACATGAATATGCACTGATCTAAACCATTTCATTCTAGCTCTGTCTAATGTTTAGGGTTGCTTTGCTGGAAACTGAACCTTCATCCCAGGTTTAAATGTGTTGCCTCCAACAGGTGTTCTTTCGGGTATTTTGTGTTTTAAGCTTCCTCCATCTTCCCACCAACTTCGACCAGCTTCCCTGTCCCACCTAAAGCGTTTCCATATGTTGCCATCACCGTGCTGAAACATAGAATGGTGTGTTAAGGGTGAGTTTCAGTGTAGATTTCCATCAGAAATAGTATTTTGCATGTAGGCCACAAAATTCAGTTTTGGTCTCATCTGACCACAGCACCTTCTTCCCCATGTTTGCTGTGTCCCACAATATGGAGTGTGACAAACAGGACTTCATTTCTGTCAATGACAACATTCTTCTTGCCAATGGTCTATAAAGGTCAGATTTGCGGAGTGCACAACCAATAGTTTTCCTGTCGATAGCTTCTCCCATCCACATTGTGGATGTCTGAAGCTCCTTCAGTTACCATTTATCTCGTGCTGCTTATCTGATTATTACTCTCTTTGCCCAGGTTGTCAGTTTAAGTGGATGACCTTGTCTGGGTAGGTTTGTTGGGTTCTTTTCATTTTGAGATGATGGACTGAACAGTCCTCTGTGAGATCTTCAGAGCTTTTTTATATTGTTTTATATCCTAACCAACTCTGCTTTAAATTTCTCAACATCTTTATCCCTGACCTGTCTTTCATGTTTCTTGGTCTGTATAATGTTTGTTCACAAATGCTGTCTGACAAACCTCCATCCACTTGATAATTAAAAAAACTCCTTTGTGGTGGTCTTCCATATCAAATCCCAATAAAATAAACTTCATGTTTGCGGCTATAATGTGACAGAGTGTGGAAAAAATTCAAGTTCAAGGGGTATGAATACTTTTACAAAGTACTACTGTATATGTGCTGAGCATGAAAGTTATATTTACGTCTTTAAATACAATAAGAGAATGATACAAAACTAATAATACTGACAATGAAAACAATTTAGAACAATGAATCCTATGGAGAGTTTAAGCTAAAATATGTGTATTAACCTTCTATTATTGTTTTCAGATATAATAAAAAATGTCAATAGAATCTAAAACTGTATGAGGAACTACTGTGTTATCCAGGCGACAACATTTGACATCAGTAGGGCTGCTTGCTTATATCAGTTTAGTAAATCTGTCAATTCTGCACATAATAATACTCAAGGGGTTATCTTTTTGTAAGGTTCAGTCCATTTCATTATTCCCAATTTAAAAAGAAGCAGGGTTGAGGTCCAGTTCATAAAAGTGTATTAATCTTATTTTCTTTTGAATTGTCACATTTAATCATTTTCTCTCATCGCCTCATTAGTTATAGTTTTCTGGAGGTCATAAATTTGATCAGCTGGCCAGTTGGAGCCAGAGGCACTTCATCTCTCTTATTCTCACAGGATTCTGACTCAAACTAGTATGCCCTTTCTTTCTTTCATCATTTTCTGAGACTCTAGGGCTTATTTGTCATTTCATTGGCTCCAGCTGTGACTTAGGTTTCTCCTTAAGGACTTATGCCTAAAAGGCATCATTGTTACATTCCCATGTTGGCCAATGGTTTACTTTGAAGTGTGTTCTGAACCATAACCTAAGTTCGTGGCTCTAATCATACAGCAACTGAAACAGGTATTGTATTCTATGGTGTTTTTTAACCGCATGCACACCGTTGTTGTGACTGCACCTCAAACCAGCTCACAGCCAATGTGGCGTTTGATACCGCTTGTGCCTGCTGATGCATATTCTAAACATACCACTGATCATGATGGAAGTATTTTGTTGCCAACTAGTCATTGGAGTTCTTCCCGATTATGCTTAATTTTGCTAATCTGCACTGTACATACCTAAACTCATATCTGCTGTATGTGCTATATCCAAATTAAGGATATTTAGAATCTGCTTCACTGTAAAAACAAAAATTATGTATTTTTTTAGTAATTGTAAATAAACCCAGGCAGTAAGGGGTTAAAAAGATGTCATGGCATGTTGCCCAGGGCTTATCTTCATCATGGTGCAAAACTCCTCTCAGTTGTGATCTGACAGTTTCCTATATTCATGACAGTCAATTAGAAAATCAAAAAGTATTTTTTTTCTGTGATTCATTCTACAGTTATTCAGGCATTTTAGTTCTGTTCATGAATAGGAATCCAAATTCACTTTCTTGAAAAATTATATTACACCAGAAGAATTATTAAGACAGAAGTATCAGCCTACTGAAAGTTATGTACAGTCATAGTCAATGAGTTAGAACCTTATTGAAAAGATAATTAATTTTTGTTACTCAATTCATGAAGTGAAACACTATATATAGATTAATTCCACCCCGACTGGTGTTTTCAATCCTTCAGTTATGTTAATTAGGATGTTTTTTCACTTACAGCTAATGAAAACATGGCATTTAAGATTAGAATATTAAACCAGACCAATAAAAAAAAAACATTTTAAAACAGAAATGTAGGTTTAATGAAACATATGTTTAACACCTGCTTAAACACTGTTAACCTCTTCAGTGTGCAGATGGAGGTGTGAAGTATTCTAACATTCTAACATCTTTTGTCAAATTAAAAATTTCTAAGTTGAATTGTTTTCATTGGCAGTAAGGCTTAATCATCAAAATTAAAAGAAATAAATGCGTTAAATAAACCACTATGTGTGGAAGGTGTGGAATGAACATATATTACATACAGTATAACATATATATACTGTTTTAGAATTGCGCTGCTCATGGTAGCAGCATGTTGGAGTTGCTCTGTTACGTTAGTTCTGATTGGTTCTTTTTGTAGACTTTAGTAAATCTTTTTTTCTGTTTTTCTTGGTTGAGGCATTGCATGTTTGTACAAGTATTACCTCTGGTTTTGAATGCTGTTCCGCTGGAAAAATTTTTGCTCTTACTTTTTTACTTTTGGACAATTATGATGTGTAATTGTGGCAACAAGGTATCATTTTCATGACCGGGAGTAGCTGATTAGCATTTCAAAAGCTCAAATAACACCTGAACTACAACCTAAAATCTCAGAAGAGTTGAAAAAGAGACTTCATGAATCCAAAACAGGACCAAAGAGTGGAGAGAGAAGGGGACAGTTAAAACCATCTCATCCATCAATCATAATGGGCAAGGATCATATCCCTGAGATTAACATCTCTCTGTCCAGCTTTCTGACCATACACCCAGACAGAGATTCAAAGATGAGGGGCAAAAGCAACTGAAGTGGATTAACAATGCTTGTCAAGAACTGATGTGTTACTGTGGAATATCATCTATGCTCCTTGAAAATTTAGCTGTTAGCATATCATGATAGTCATGAGACTGTGATGAGGCAAAGTCTTAAGTCAGAGCCCTCTTTAGATTCGTTGTGAGATTGACTGCTACCTTAAAGCCTTCCTAGCCATCCACTATACTCTTAAAATACTTGGATGATATGAGCAACATGTAATTTTCTTTTAAGATAAATAAAATATTTTTGAATTTGAATATAATTTGTATTAATTACACATATTTACCTTTTGGATGCTATTCTAATTTACTGTACTGTCTGTATTTTATCGGGTGCAGAAGAGGGTCTTGTCTTGGGCAAGTACCGCTGGTTTTTCCTAACTGTGTTGCTTATTTATTCACAGGTTCAGGTGAACTGGTGATCTTTTTAATTATTTCCTTCAACGACCTGAAATGTACCATAGCCTATTTCCACGAAAAAAATGCACTTTATGGCTTATTTGCTTTACACTGCAAAATGAGAGTTATTTAAAACTGAAACTCACCTCCAAACCATTCAGAAGAGATGTTCTGTAACAAAGTGAAAGGTATGCAGAAGAAAGTGATGAGGAGGTCGCTGACAGCCAGGGAGCAGATGAAGATATCCGTTGCTGTCTGGATCGCCCGCTTCTTCAGAATTATGTAGATGACCAGACTGTTTCCTGCCAGAGCCAGGACGAAGATCACCACATACATGACGACGAAGGTGGTCTTGGCGCTATACGGCAGCTCGGGAATGTAGACGAGCGGCTGGATGTTGTAAGTGTTGATGAACTCCTGGCGGCTCAGGTTGTAGAACTGGAGCATCTCCTGCAATACTTCAGGGGTAATTTTGGAGGAACCCTGTCCCGAGTCGGTCGAGGCTGCTGCCATCTTTTTAAAAAATTTTTTAAGTGTCTGTAACTCCGAGGCGAACTTGGAAAGAAGAATAAACTGAAACTCTTCAGAGCCCAGACAGCATCTTCATCCTACAGGTGCATTTGAATCTGACTCTGTAACCCAGCAGAGCCAGCTGTTGTCGCTGCAGCAGATGCTTCTCTCTCTCTCGTTCTCTGAGTGTCTCTCTTTCTTTCTCTCTTTTAATATATTAAACGTAAAATTAAATAGCAAATTAAAATTAAATTAAATCAATTATGATTTTGAACGAATTTTGAATGTTTTTTTTTTATATATACTTTTATGCTTGACCTCACTTCGGGAATTTTCCCACTGTTTTCTATTAAGGTTTGCTATGGAAAAAAGGTTGTTTAAGATAGTCTTTCAAAAGACTAACACCCTTTTAAAATGCTAGGTTTTTAAATGAGACCATTAAATCATTTAAAAACATTTCCACTTATAGACATTTATAATGTACAGTTCAACTGAAAAACAAATTTATTAAAAGAAGAAGAAAAAAAAAACAAATTCCACCTTTTGCAGCAATAATAGCTGCAAATATTCTTAGAACACTTTCCATAAGGTCAAAAGGAATCACGATTTGTTGGATTTTGGGTTTAGTTTGCTTATTTTGTTCCATTTTGTGTTTATTTATTTTTGTGTTCCTGATCTCTAGTGTTTTCCCTCAGTGCCTATGCTTCCTGCTGTTGAACACCCGTTTTCCATCTACTTCTTTACTTACCTGTGTTTCATCAAGTAATCAAGTTCCCAGTATATCTACTTCTCAGTTTGAGTCACGCAATGTCAGAGCCTTCTGTTGTTGTCACTCTGGTTTCATGCCCATTCCGTTTATTATATTATCTTTTTCACCCTTTCCTCTGTTTTTCACTTATGTATTTGGGCCCTCTACAAACATTCAATATGAAAAAGGGTGTGCTTATGGTATTTTTTAAAAATTTTTTACCATTTTTTTTTTTTGTCAGAAGTGATGAAGTGAAATGCACTGATGACATGCATTTGTCAGATCTGACACTGATGTTGGGCCTGGCTCACATATGTGCTCTAATTCAGCCCAAAGGTTCTTCCACAAAGAACTTCATTTATATTTTCAAGGCAGTGGTGGTTTCTGATATGGGCAACATGCCCAAGGCGGCTTCTTGTCTAGGGCGGTATATATATATTTGTAAAGGCTCATTTGGCCTTTCTATTTGTATTATATACAAATATAAACTCAACATAACATGTGTGGCATTACCTGAAGAGGGCTCTGAACAAGGGATGCCCACACAATCTAAGAGATTTGAAGAACTTTTGCAAGGTAGAGTGGGTAAATAATTAATGTGTGACATGCTGATGGAGTCCTACTATGGAGGATAAAATGCTGCAATTAAATCAAAATGTGCTTTAAAATTTCAAGTTTAAGGGTGTATTAACTTATGCAACTTGGTTATCATCGCATTTCAGATGTTTCTCCTCTAACAGATATGTTTATATTTTCGTTGAACTATACCAGAAAAAATGTTTCCATGTGAAAAAGATTTAGAAATTATTATAACCTTATAATTATAATCATAGCCACACTCTTGTGCAAAAATAAGAAATTTTATTAAAGCATTACCATTTATCTGTAGTCACACTTTTTACCATTTTGTAAAGTTGGTCACTGTAATGAAAACAAAGTCCTTGAATCATCAGCTTGTCCTCTCTACATGTTGATTTCCCATTTTAGCTCTTTGCTCTTGACTCCTCAGACCTACTCTGTTTCCCGCGTTGAACTCTGTGATTTAACAAGTATTATTTCTACAAAAACAACAAAAATATTGTTCACTAAACAAAAATGAGAGAGTCGTCAGTGGCTCTATGACCTAGTTACAACAGAGTATAATTAAGAAACACAAAAATAAGGCTCCCACAGTAAAACTGGTTCTTTTTGAGCTTCCGGATAACTTATATTTTGGTTTCCTTTGTCCTTGAGGTCTGTCAGACGGCAAATTCTTATCTTCTTCAGTTTCCTTGGCTACTTCAGCATCCTCAGCTCCACCTTCACTACATCTACTATCCAATCCTTTGTTTTTTGAAAGACATTTATAGGTAAATAACTTGTTCACAGTAGAAACCTTTGTTGCTGTTGAAACATTTTCATGAACAGTGAAGTAGCAGTATTGGTAAAAATGCGAGTTAAAATTTGCCAGTATGTATTATATCCACTTTAATGTACAAATAATTGTAGTTTCCTACCAATATAAATCTAATAAGGTATTTTAACAGATTAGTCATTGAATACTTAGTTATTAACATTACCAATATCTTTTTTTATTAATGAGATTGTTATGCTAGAATTACTGGCAAGGTATAGTTGAGGTGCTCTTGATTTCTGTCTATTAGCCATGTGTGTTTGAAGAAATAATTTGTGAACTTAAACTGGTTGACCAATGGGTAGTAGTATTATGGAGTGGCTAGATTCGAAAGAAGGGTCTTACTCAAGTATATGATCAACACTCCTACACACCACACACAAGAAAACAGCTCTTGATCATTGGCCACTGTGGTGATAATTTTGCAAAATTGAGACTTTTTTATCTTTTCATAGTGGTCTTGATCCAAGACAAGCTTGATTCCAGTTTAGGTTAGACTTCACAAGGTTTGATGTTTAGGTCTTATCTGGTTCTGTTGACAACTTTAAGCCCTGACCTTCAGCAGACTCTGGAAAAGTTCACAGCCAAGTGGAAATCATTTGGGTTAAGAGTCAGCCTATCTAAGTTTTTAGGACATGTTTTTTCACAGGGAAAAGAGGGATTGCTCAATCCAGGGTAGGTGTCAGACTGCCTCAAGAGGAAGAGTTTAGATAGCTTGGTATCTTGTTGATGAGCAATTGTAAGAAGTGGAGCAGGAGATTGCTTGATGGATTGGGGTCATGTCTGCAGTGAGACAGACACTACTTCAGTCCTTTGTGGTGAAGAATGAGCTTACACTTGAGGAGCACCATTATTCATGGGTAGCTCGGAATAGAGCTGCAGTACCTTCAGTTTAAAGTCAGCTGAGGTGGTACAGAGATCTGATCAAGGTGATTGGATCTCTCCAAGGGATCCACACCTTGGAGATTTCCCAGAATGTCCCACTCAGTGGAGTTCTCAGGGCAGACATAGAATATGCTGGCTTAAGTATTAATCTTTTCTGTGCGGGGAGATGCTTTAGGATCCCACAGAATGACCTGGAGAATACTGGGAATAAGCAAACCTGCTCTCAGATGAGCAGAAGTGCATGGATGGATGGATGAATGGATGGATGGACTCTAACTTATGAATAACTGAAAAAAAAAAGGCTCCTAAATTTGATGAACCTCTGCTGTGTCAGGAGATATAAACAGAAAACGTCTCTTGGCATTTTGCTGCTTGCAACCTGTCATAAAGACATAGTTTGTTCCTATGTCTTTTGTTTGTGTTTATTTTGTGTCTTTGTACCAAGATGACCACAAGCTTTAAGCTGATAACTGCAGTATATCCACAGTAGATGATGAAATGAAGGTTGACACATCTTGCAGGTCCTTTGTCAGGTCTTCTGCTGTTGCCGTTTATTTCTTTCATTAATTTTTTTAAGGTTTGACACTTCTTTTTATCGTTTGTGTAATTTTTCAGGGGCATTGATTGAAAAAGTAGCCAGAAATCTCCAAGAATCTGATAAAAACCACTTTAAATGATTGCCAAAAAATCTAACTTCTTGAAAGCAAAGCTTAAAGAAATTAGGGTTGATTTTTTACCAGTGCTGCACATTTTATTCCAGTGTGTGTTTATGCCAGCTGCTGTAGTTTCTAAACAAAAGGTTTCAATCTGGGAACCTCCTGCAGGGAATTGAAATTCAACTTTGGTTTAACTGCAAAAAGAAAATGCTTTTTTTGTTTGGTTGTTTTTTTGTAAAATTTTTTAAATCAGTTAACTGAAAGAGACAGTGGAAGAAGACTGGTTGTTTTGTTAAAATTGCAAAAAAAGAGTTGCCGAAAAAAAAAACTGATTTGGTTTTGACGTTATGACTGTAGGTAATTTTTTTTCCAACAATGGCCATTTTAAATTGTTCTTAATAATAATAATTAAGCAAAAAAGTTCTTTTACATTTTCCTTTAATGGGAAAATTTACATTGTTTCAGCAGAACACAGATTGACCAAAACCCATAAGTAATTACATTTTATTTATATGGCACGTTTCACAAAACAATAAAAATCAATAAAACCTTAAAAAAGGTAAATAGTAGATAGTAAGCCCCAATAGCCTGTTTAAAAAGGAAAGTCTTCAGGTGCTTTTTTAAAACCCTCAGCAGTGTGTAGAGTGTAAGGAGAAAGGTAACCAAATGTAACGGGAGACATCATAATAAAATAAATTAATAGGATTCCTTGGGGAGTTAAAGTAATCCAATGAATTTGCAGAGTAGCTAACATAAAAAGGTCAAAATTAAAGTGGACATTATTGAACCAGTTGGTGGCATTGCAGTGAGTGTGTTCATCTTGTGTGGTTGCATCATATTTTTTGTAAATATTAATTCAATTGTATATACTTCTAAACATGTTAGTGCAAAGCTCTCCACTTTTTCTTCTTTTTTTCAAAGGATTTCCAAGGCTCAAGGAAGCTCACCAAGGCCATTTAGAAGGACAACAATGTGATAAATGGGTGAAAACAAGCACTGATCAGCCTCCTTTTATATTCATTTATTAATCTATGAATGAGGTGTGGTCAGATGGGAGACAAACTGGGTTATGAGACTTAAAAGAGTCTGGCAGTTTTCTCATTCCTTGCACATTCCACACAGTCAAGCATGTTAATGGGAAAGTGATGCTTTGATTTTTTTTCAGTCAGTAAGTCAAAAAAATAGTTGTTTAAACAAACATAACTGAGGAGAGCAAAAGAATCTGAAGGAGAAGATAAGGAGACGTTACAAATGTTAAGGCACTGAGCAGATGACACAAAAGTTCATTTAGTCAAATATTTTAAGTGAAGTCAATAACTCATTATGATTAAAAATGCAAAATATGTTGGTTACTCAATCAATCAATATTCCGGACACAGGGAAGGTCCATAGTACAAAGAGATAAAACAACAACAAAAAAACAAAACAAAAAAACAAACAAAACAAAAAAAAACATACAAAGAGATAAGTTAATAGGTTCTAAAAGACCACAACACCTGAGATTGTTCACTGAGTCACAAATAAATGATGGTATCAGTGATTACAGATAATCTACACATACATCTATACATAAGGTTCCTGAGCACATTTACAAACAGATGGCTAGTAACACTCCATCTAATCACTTTGAGTAGCAGCATCATACCATCATTACATGCCACAAAGTTTCTTTATGCTGGTTCTTATAACTCACTATAAAGTTCAGGTGTTCAGTTATGATATTAAATTATGTGGGATGAGATCACAGTCTCATGTTACTGTTTGGTAGCCAGGCTACAACACTGCTCTAATAACAGCTTTAAGATTATTTACAGGATTTTGGAAAACCACAATGGAACAAACAGCCTGGAAACCACTGGGAAAAGAGCTTTTGTTTGATGTTTGCCCACCTTTAATCTCATACCTGACTGATGCGTCTTTAAGTTTAAAGTTTAGCCTTCTTTTGTAGAAGTCATTCAGCTTGCTATAGTCATTAGATTGTGATAACAGCTATTGTCCACAGAATATCTCTGCTCAGTTGTCTTCTATAGTCTTGCAAGGCCCTTCCAGACCTTAAGTTTTCTCCCAGTGAAGCCTTTTTTTGTTGATAAACTGAATGCCTACAGCATGATGCCCCCTCCATCATGTTTAATTGTGATCAGTGTTTTCTTGTTGATCCAGTAAGTTAAGAATTACTATGTGGTATTGTATGCTAAAAAGTTAAAGTTTGGTTTCATCAGACCATCACAGAGAAAAGGCTTCTGTCTTGCACCTCAACTTTTATATTTAACACATATTTAGAATTCAGGGGATTGGAGGTTAAAAAGTGTAAAGGTTTCTGCTTTAAAAAATGTGATCTTGCGAATCATGTTAATAGGCTCAATATGATTCATTCAACAAACCAATTTTACATTCTTACTTTGGTTGCATGTCTTGTTTCTTTAGATACAGATAAGGTTTTCTTTTCTGACATATTTAAACAGTATTGCGCCTACAAAACATGCATTTTTGCATGGGTATACTGCACATACAAAAAAAAAAAAAAAAAAAAAAAAAAAAAAAAAAAAAAAAAAAAAAAAAAAAAAAGAATCATCACATTCAGAAATACATTAGAAATATTCCAAGATTTTTATTGTTTTAAAAATGTGTTTACATTTTAAGAAAAACTCATAAATTTCCAGAAATTCAGTTAGCGTAAAAGGTAAAAGTAGAAGAATATAAAATCCATGAGAAATTATATACTTTTACAGCAAATCTCAGAATGTCATGATGGATGTTCCCTCAAGGGATATCAATGTTTCAGCAGTCCAGCCCAGGAATAGATGTAGGCACCAGTGTTGCAGATCAGCTGATGAAAAAGGCTACAACATGATTTATGAACTGAAGCGTGCTGTAATTATCTTATAATCACAAGCAACAGTTTCATTATGGTTCACTTGTCAGAGATGTTATAATTGATTTTTTTAGTCAGTGGTCTGGAGCATCATAAATTACTGCTTTTGCTGCATAATGTATTCCACACTTCTTGGTGGAATGTACAGTTGAATAAAAGTAAAGTTTAAATTCCACAGGGGCTGTGATTAACTTTCCAAAAGGGCAGTTGTCTATGCTTGTCATCTTGATGTAAAATGTGCATTTACATTCAGTTTCTTGCATGCCAAGTCACCCTCTCATCACCCTTCATCCAGCAACTGTGCATGGTTTTGATTACTTTAAAGCCAGAGTTGTCTCTCTCCACCAGCTCCATCTCGTCATTTTGACCAATCTTTTACCCACTTAGACTCCTCATTTAGCCTATGATCTATCTCTGAAGGACAGATAAAAATAGTTCTTTTTCTAAAGTAGGATCTCTAGAAACTGTGTGCCAGGATCCTGGGGTGTTTTAGTTTTCCTGTGACATCTACCCCTTTTCCTTCCTCCCTTTTCTGACCATTCTTCCCTTGACTGGAACTAACCCTGCTGTGCTGCACACTCAAATGTTTCCAGTCATCTCAACTAATCCACAACCAACGAGGACCAGCAGGACTCCCCATTGGTCCCAGATTGTCCTTTAGTAAAAAAAAATAAAAAATAAAAAAAGCAAACAAAAAAAAAAAAAATAAATAAAAAACCCTGGATCTTATGTTTATCATCCCCCAGAACCTCCCTGTGATCCTCAAACCACTTCCTGATTCAGACCATAACTACAATACTCACCTGAAAAACTCACCTCATTTCACTGGAATCCACCACTCTTCTTACTTCATCCTACTCACCATAACTCACCAACAAACAACTTCCACAGATCAAATACTAACTCCGGCTTACCTGTCGATCTCCTGCCTCAGCCACCACTGGATTTAATGTCCTTCCCTCTGGTCAGTTACTATGACAACACAAGTACAGCTAAATTAGAATACAGAGCTGATGTACTGTTGTTTTTCTTCTTCAAAATATTTCTTGGTTTAATGCTTTAGCACAACAGCTTCTGCGTAACATTCAAACATTTATTCATTTAATATTTCTTTACTGTACAGCTCTCAGTGTGTTCATCCATCCATGTTAAAGACAAAAATCTTCCAAAATGACAGTATCCTGTCATGTGACATTTTACTATAGTACTGTAAAAATATATTTGTCCTCTTACAGTTTTTTTGCATTCTTGTCATTTTTTTAAAGGGGTGGTGACATGACTATATAAACTATTTCACATAGTTGATATTGCTGCATATGTCAATTCTCCAAAGAATTTCATAAGACAAATAATGTCACCTTTTTGTAGGGGATTGTTTTGGCAGGCCAGATTTCCCTCCTCAAGAGTTGGGTGCCGTAATGATATGTGACTATCTAGATGACTTCACTCTGATTGGCTACAACCATATTTGGGAAACTCTTCAGTAAAATGCACTGAACATCGTCTCAAACTGGGGTTATAATTGGTGGTACTTCCCCATAAATGGACTTCAGCCACTCTTCTCTGATTCTCTCATCCTTCAGGAATAAGTGGAAACTTCCATCCATTTTTGAGCACCCTTGGACATAACAGCTCCCCTTTTTAGTGGCCATCTTCTTCTCAAGTTGAGTAGCCTGACATGCCAGCATGACGTAGCCCTTAAATTAGCCGGTGTATCAGCTGGGAGGAGGAGGAAAGGAGAGGGGGAGCGCTGTTTGTTTGATGGTGTGCTCTGATTGGAGAATATGAACTAGGTAGAAAGATAAATTGCTCTCTGATTCACCTGTTTTTGTGCAAAGGAACAAAGCCCTATGAGCAGGGCGTTTGATACCAACTCTTGGCCTGATGAAGCCAAGTGAATGGCTTCATCAGTGCGCAACAGATTGTTATACCCCCAAAACCACAGAAAAATGAAATTTGTTATGACCCATTTAAACAAAGATAAGTAAAGATAGACTTATCTATAAGTCTGTATTTGCAATTTTTTAAATGCAGATTTCATTTATTATAAGCTTTATATACATTATATTATCAGCTTAATAATTGGGTGTCCATCCACTGGTGGCAACAACCTACATCAAGCGTATGTAAAAACCAGGGGAGGAATCATTTACACTGCTGTGTAGGAGTTTTGATCCATTGTTCTCTGCAGAATTGTTTTATTATGCCACATTGGAGTGTTTTCATGCTTCCTCAAAAAGTGAAGTCTACTTTGTCCCATATTGTAAACAGTTTTACTGTTGCAGCTCCAGTCCAATTTGTTGTCTAAGTGAACTCAGGTATTTATACTCCTCCACCACCTTGACTTCTTCTCCCATGATGGAAATAGTGTTTTACCAAACCCTGTTTCTTTTGAAATCTATAACCATCTCCTTTGTTTTGTAAACATCCAAGATGATTGCTTCCACACCAGGCCACAAAGCGGTGCACCAGCTCTCTGTACTCAGCTTCTTGACCATCTCTGATACACCCGACGACTGCAGAGTCATCTGAGTATCTCTGTAGATGACAAGAGTCTGTTTTGTACTAGAAGTCAGAGGTGTACAGAGTGAAAGGGAATGGTGAGAGTACCGTCCCCTGTGGTGCTCCTGTGTTCCTGACCACCTGGTTAAAGGTGGTAACATTACCACCATCACGTTTCACTGTCACTTATGTTCTTGTTTCAAAATGCTGTTTTTGTTTGACACCAAATGTAACAGGACACATATCTTCCAAAGAGTTCAAGTTTGGTTTTGTCAGTCCCAGAAGTCCTGGGTGTTTCAGTGAAAGGTAGTTGATGTATTGACTTTCTCTGGGTAAATTACAAATACATGCCACACCTTTCAGATTTTGAAAATAATGTATCATTTTCCTTCCCCTTTGCAACTATCACAACTAGACAAGAACATAAGATGCCAATAAAACACATGCTTGAGGTTGTCATATGATGAAATATCAGAAGGGGGAAAAAGTTAATGGGCTATGAATGCTTTCAAAAGAAATTCTTTTGGATAATATGTTCAGTGTCTAACTTGCAATTTTAACAGTATACAATTTTTCAAAAGAAAGCGCTTTGTTACATTATTAAATATAAGCTTGCTGAATTAAGAATATTTATATAAAAGAGCTGCATTGTTAGATCTCACTACATTGAGCAAATGTTTTATAAGTGCATTCCACTTGAACACATCTGTGCTGCTTCATAAGTTTAGAAAGTTTTATTCATGTTCTTTGCAAGAATATGAATACAAATAATTTGACTAATACATTTGAACTGAATGCATCTGTCAGAGTTTAGTCCACTATAGTGTGATTATGATATGCTCAATAGTTTGCTTTAGAAGAAAGGATGATCTTTACTTTTTTCCATCATCTCTTTGTGTGGGTGTCAGCCATGTGCCTGCTAATGGCTGTTTCCACAGCAACAAGCTTTGTTTGACACTATACTTAAAAAAAATAAAATAAATTTTTAAATTGGTGTTTGTTTGGTTTTAATGAAAGAGGACTCATGTGACAGCTATAAAAAGTAAAAATAATTTTATCAATTAAAAAACTAAATACATAGACTATAAATTGTGGCATATTTTGGTCTCATTTGCTAGAAATAGTGAAGTGAGTTGATGGCTCTGTAAATTTTTCTAATTTTTTGTAACTTTATGTAATGATGAATTAGTTTTCATCTGTTGCAACTTGACATGAGCAGGAAAAAGGAAAAGTTTTGTTTTAGAGTTGTTGAGGCGGGATTAACGTGGCCTTGGCTTTGTTAAAGATGGCTTGAGGTGAGGTTTGGATAGTAGTTGACAAGGCCGTGGCTCTGGTTTGTGTGGTCTTCGCTTTGTGTGTGGTGTATGATCTGTCCTAATGACACATTCCATTCTGAGACTGAACATTTGATATAATAACTTCAAGTAAATAATGCTTAGTGAGTGATTTAATTGCCAGGCAAAACAGTTTATACTACATTTCAACCTGGAGAGACTCATGCGAAGAGAAAGTAACAATTAGAAAGTTTTATTTGACATGAATAAATAAAGTTCATTTGCGCTCAGACCCTGGCAGAAGACGTGGGTGCTGAAAATTGCCTTATGCTTGGATGAACAGCTTAGGACAAGGGTTGGAGACGTCTTCTCCCCAGGGCCTGGACACTGGTGGAGTGGAGGCCGGAGGAATGAAAGAAGCCAGGAGGAACCTGACAGAGGAGATGGGGCGGAGGTGGGTCAAAGCTCGACTGGGGAGCAGGTGGATCCATTAATGAAGAGCCTTATAAGCGGAATGTTGTCTGATTATTGGCTACAGCGAAACGAGGACCTGATGCTAATTAGCTGTGGCAAAGGCACATGACGTGGCAATTGGATGGTGCAAGTGAGGCTGGAGAGTCTTCCAGTTTGAATTTATGCCTAGGTCTAATAAAAACGGAACAGAATTTTACTAAACCTTAAAAGGAACACATTAGGAGCTTACTAGTTACCTATATGAAACAAGTTGTATTAGCCATACTTATGTAGTTGTAATTGGTACTTTGGTGAATTTTGAATGATGATCTTAAGTTGAAGTTGGCCCCTGATTTACATTCTGCTTAAGCTGCCTTTTGAACCGCTAAAATTCTACATAAAAGTTGAAAATTGAAGTTTTCTCCAGTTTTTGCAGCAGGTTATGCCAGTGTTTCTATTCGTCATCTGTTCCTGCACATTACTTGTGGTAAACCTTTCACTTATTTGCAAGAAAGAAAAATTATTAGTTCCAGTTATCATGTGGAAACCATAAGGAACACATCCCATCATTCTTCATTAGCATATTGATTTAGAAAAAAAAATCCAATTAGAAAGCTACTAAATAATTAATGATCTAATATCAGCTTGTTTGACTCCCAAAACAGTAAAAACCATGTATTATGTACAATGAACACTTGAAAATTCTTCTTTATGTAGTATTTTTGACTTAGTCTGATTTAGCCCCTCAATATACTATTTTATTTTAGAAGTGGTGGCAGTAGTTGTTATATAAAACAAATTACTCTCGGTATGAGAAAAATCATGGCATGATCATGATTTGGTGTTTGTGTTGAGGACCTTAATGAAACAGGTGGCAAGCAGGCAAAGTGATGTGAATGAGTCTGACAGGAATCAACCAAACACAAACCCTTCAGCAATCAAGAGAATGGGTAATGGAATCTAAAATGAAATACAGAAAGGCTTTGGAAGCACAAAGAAACTGACAATGAGTGAATGAAGCAAGGGACCTTTAAGTTCTGGAATGGTTGATTACTACATGTGAAACACCCTAATCTAACTAATGGATGAGGAACAGCTGAGGAAAAGCAGGGAACTGAGGGTAAAGAATGGCTGAATGAGGAAATGCAAAAACAAAGGGAGAAGTGGAGTCTCCAAAAAATAAACTGCAGTCTTAAAAAAAAGTAAACACTCAGAATACAATTTTTGAAAACCAACACATGCAGCTACTGAAACAGCAAAACAGAGAGAAGGTGATCTATTTTGGATCTCAGTAACACAGGTGTCAAACTCCAGGCCTCTAGGGCTGCTGTCCTGCAGCTTTTAGATATCTACAGCACATCTGAATCATATAATACGGTCAGTAGGCAAGATGCTATGGAACTCGGCTACATGCTGAAAAGGTGATTTAGCCATTTGATTCAGGTGTGTTGGACCAGCAACACGGTTGTTCCAGGACACTGGCCCTTGAGGACCTGAGTTTGACACCCCTGCAGTAAGATGACTGAGACCAAAGCAAGGCCAAAAATTATGAAAGTGGGGGGAAAAAACAAACAAACAAAAAAAAAAAAAAAAACCAGAATGTTGAGGTATGTAAATGTCAGAGAATCCAACTTGATGAAGTTGGATATTGTTTTTGACCTTCCTCTGCAAAGGTGCAGCATATACAAATAAGCTGATTTTAGTTGCTCAAGGAAAATAAAAAAATACAAACCAATCAGCAATCCCCAAACAGTATAATGGGTAATGTTAATTTAAAAAAATAGCATATCAAACATAAAAACTCTTGGTGGATGAATCAGACAAAAGACAGGAAAATGCGCCTCATTTCTTAAGACTATACTGGAGGAAGATGCCAGGCTTTTATGTGGCTAACATGGGAGGGAGGGGTTCTGTAAATGTTATCAGCTAAATCAATGCAGAACCACTGGAATGGATGTTATCTCTTTTCCTGGAATTTGTTAAAGGCCTAGAGGCGGCTGCATCTTTTAAATGATAAAGGTGATGTAAAGCGGAGAGGGTAAATTCTCCTGGTCAGGGGCAACTGACAGTTCAGCTGCAATTCACATTTGTTGAGAAAATGGATGCAGTTTATGGTGAAGTTAGATCAGAGATTAATGTTACAGAATACAGTGATTAGACAGAGAAGACCCACATATAAAATAACAGACAATATTTTGCATAGACATTGTCAACATCCTTTGACAATTAAGATATGCTGGTGCATCTTATTAAATAGAATATCATGAAAAGTTAATTTCTTTCACTTATTTAATTCAAAAGGTAAAACTCAAGAGAAAGATTATCAAACATACAGTGACAAACAAAGATTTTTTTTCACGTGATAATGATTTTATGTAATCTAGTTTTCTAAAAAAAAAAAAACAAAACAAAACAAACAAAAAAAAACGGCTTATTGGGTTTTCATTAGCAGTGAGTCAATTAAAAAAACAAACCACTGAAATGTATCAGTAAAAAAATTTTTCACTTTTGAAATATGAATTATTGAAATAAAATCACCTTCTTCATAATATTCTTTTTTTTTTTTTTTTTTTTTTTTTTTTCCAATGATCTAGTTCATTGAAACATACCTCTAACACAAAACCCATTGGTGAGTCCTGGTGCTACAGAACAAACGCATCATTATGTGTTCTCCCTGTATGTGTCCTTAAAAAGTAAATAAACTCCTTTCAAATTAATCTGAAAAAAAAAAAAACAGTTACACAATGAAAGACATACAGGCGAGCAACATATAGAAGTGAGAGAAAGTTCCTCCAAGGTCACAATTATTCATCTCCAGCTCTGCAGACTCAGTGATTTCTCTCAGACACTTCAGTAACCTTTGAATCAGAAAAATGAAAAAAAAGAGCACCCATTATTTGGTTCGGACTCTCACAGGCAGAGATAAGGTGAAGAAGACTGATTGCTTTAGATACCAATTTTTTTTTTTTCATTCAAAGACTACTAAAGACAAAGTGACACTCAAAATGTGTTACTTTTGTGAAACAGCGTCTTACCTTATAGGCTTACATTAGACACTGTTTTGTCATTAGATCTTCAAATGCATTTATCAGAAATTTGGTTTACATTAACCTGCAAGGCCAGTGTGAAGTTTCCTATTTATTTCAAAATCTATGATGTAAGTTTTTTGGTCCCCATTCTTCTTTGAAATCTGATATCATTTTAGTCAAGACTCCATGGAAGAGAAGCGTCATGACAGTTTTTAAGGGTAATCCCATTTCAAATCTCAACCCTACATTTCTAAAGGGAAAGTTGTTCCAAGTTTCTGTGGATCAGGAAGAAGAAGACTAAGAGGAATGGCTTCATAGAGGTTGCAAGTCAGTTTGATTCTTCTCTAATTTAACCCTAATTTCATACTTAGACATTGCCATTTCTGCCTTTGTTGCATCCATTTTATACATGTGTACCTAAAACACAGCATACAAGTTTAGTTCTTTTTGTAGTTGGGTGTTCTGTTGAACAATGGAGATTCATAATTATAAAGGATGTTGAATCGCATGCCCAATTTTATTTGTGTATTACATTTTGAAAACTTAGTTACAAGCTTTCACTCATGTGGTTGCTCAAGACTAAATGGAACTATTAGGAAGGTGTTATAAAAAAAGGTGGGCTTGATAGAAAAAAGAAACAGATAAACTCCCAAGCAACAGTTGGAATGGAGGAAATACAAGGGAAAAATAAAACAAAAATGAGACATATTTGGGCTGGGGCAGTGATTACTGAGCAAGGAGCAGGGGGTTGATTAATTACATGGTTCAGCTGAGGGAGACAGCTGGATACTGGACTAAACTGAGGTGACTGGCTGTAGGAAGACACTAAATAGGAATAGGGAACTTGACTTAACATAGAAAAAAAAATCTACTGAATGTAAAAGTCAAACACTTAAATTTAAACTCCAAACAGAAGTGAAACAATGGGATAACAATAACTGAACAGAACACGACTGAATACTTAAAGTTACAAAAACCCAAGAATAACCTGAAACACAAAACTGAAGGAAAAAAAAGAGTCCAATAAATGAAAGTCGAATAAATCATGACAGTATTCCCATTGACTCAGGTTTTGTCCTCCTTTCAAACCAGATAGCAAAATAAAATGTGATAAATTATTATCAATAATCAAAATTAAATAGGTCTGAGTGATCTCCTGCTGTTAGATTATTATTATTATTATTTCTTGGAGACAGATAAACACATTTCCTTATAGTAGACTACTAGCAGTTAGCCAGTAAGTTACTTTAAATCACTGGTTGTTAAAGCAGGTGAAAAGCATTCCCAACACATGTACAAATTAATGGGTACAAAACGTCCCATGATAAATGGTTCCAATTCATTCTACCTTAAAAAAAAAAGAGTCAGGTACAAGCACAAAAAAATTCCAACGTTATATATTTTATTCAAATCAAAATAATTTACCATCATAAGAAGACAGTATATTATGTAGTTTGATGCATACCAATGTACTTTATATTAATAAATATATATCTAAAAAAATGTTACTGGCTAGCTAAATGTCTAGCTTGACGATTTCTGATGCATTAGTAAAAAAAAAAAATATGATTTTTCGTTACATTTTGATATTCTAAGGAATAATTTCAGTTAGATTTATCAGTAAGCTTTGAGTATGTTAAATAATTTGTAACTTAATAAGTAAAGTATGCTATTTTGGAACATCTACATCAGGGGTGCTCACACTTTTTCAGCATGCGAGCTACTTATAAAACAACCAAGTCAAAATGATCTACCTACCCACTACAAAAATGCAAAACATATAAACTGTTTTCAAATTTATTAAAGATTATTTGTATGTACAATGTATGTTGATGTACCTTGCATAACTGAATAAGCCAATATTGCACAACACACATAATTATGAAGATAATATCTCTGCCTTATTTTCAAAGTCTCGGAACAATGAGTCAGCTGCTTCAACGAATGCTTCTTTTACCATCTCTCCGTCTTGGAAGGACTTATTGTTTTTAACGACGACGTGACTCACCCGGAACGATGCTTCGGTGGCGGCTTTTGCTTTTGAAGTTTGTTGAGTGAAAAATGACTGCTGTCCGGACAACTGGGATTTTAGTTCCTCCACCTTTCTCTTTCTCAGCTGGCTTTTCGGTGGGAAGTCGATGTCGTATTTTCCATGAACAGTCCGAAAATGCCTCTCCAAATTTCCCTTCTTTGTTATTGCGACGGCAGACTGGCAGATGAGGCAAACGCACTTCGAAAATGACATCGTGAAAAAAAAAAGTCCACCTCCCATTCCGTATGAAAGTGATATGTTTTTGCCTTCTTACTTGGTCCAGCTTTCTCACTCATTTTGATCACCATATGTTTTAGCAAGGGCTTAAAATCTGAGGTAATTCGCTAACTAGCTTGTAAGTTTTGCTGCGCTAGCGCCGTCGTTTACGCATGAGCGGTGACCTAAAGGTCAAAATTCAGTTGTCATCTGATTGGTTGCCTTGTATGTCAATTAAGTAACGGGATGTTTGATAGGCTGACAAATATTTTTTTTAACGTCACGGTGCAATTGACCAGTACTGCCTCCGCGATCGACCAGTAGATCGCGATCGACGTAATGAGCACCCCTGATCTACATAATATATAATTAGTATAACAGCAATGCATTTTTGAAAATCTAAATGCCTTTTAAATACATTTTGGTAGATTTACATATCCCTCTAGGTTACATTTAGTTTTAAACTTTTTGTGCTTCCTTTGAATTCTTGTGCAAAAGATTTTTGCACAAGAAACTAGACCTAAAAAAAAGATTTTACTAAAATATTCTACTCCCTGCTCCTCACTGTTGACCAGCTCGTAGAGCTGCAGGAAAACTTTGAGGCTGTCACCTGTAAAATACCCAATTTTTTGTATATCAAAATATTTTTGCATTTGTTCCTGGGTAACTTCTTAAACCTTTTTCACAGTAATTTACATTGGCCAATAGGCAAATGCAAGATTGCATTAAAAAGTGTGCCATTTGTCCCATTTTTGCAGTAAAGCAAAATGGGACAAACATCATAATTTTGTAACGTGCATTGAGACGATATTTGTCATTTTGAAATAAATTGGAAAAAACAGTGTGTGTGGGGGGGTCTTTCATTATATGTTTTTTTTAAATCGCATTGTCATTTGTAACAAATGTTTTTCATCCCTACTAATTATTTCTTCTAATTAAGGCACATTTGTTTTTAAGCATTCCATTTCAGGTTTGATGTACCACCATTGGCCTGAATTAAAAGAAGAAGCTTCCACTGTAATCATTTTGAATTTGGGTATATTTGGGTTCTCATCTCCATTGTTGCTCATCCATCTTAACAGCCAAACCACTCACTTGGGATGCACTTGATATAATTTCATAGACAGTACACCAACAACAAATAAGAGTTTAGTCAGTAAATGAGTCTATTCAGGAACTCAAAATACAAAAATGCATTGACTGGGACCCTGAGTCAATATTTAGGGCAATACAACAACCACAAATACAGCAAAGAAAGTCTTTACTTAAAAGTACCCCATCACATGCTATTGATGGTCATGGTGTAAAAAGCATTGGGGAAAATGTATCTCTTTCTACATGATGTGTGTATTTATAGGACAGTCATAAATATGCATTTACTGTGACAACATGAAGCACAGTGAAGGAACTGTAAATGCTAATACCAAGCATTGAGGCAATGGCACTAAAAATGCATAAAGTTCACAAATTGCTCTAGTAAGTTAAAAAAAACTAAATATAGAATCTTGAAAAGTTATAATTCAACCCAAAACTAACAAGCCAAATTTCCAGAAATAATTTTTAAAAATGAGCAGTACACTGGTGGATTTTAAATGCTGTTGGTAACTAAACTTTTAAATTGTTGAAAATGCTGAAATAAGACATAGCATTGTGTTTCAAAAACATTAGCTCTTTTATAGCAATAAGATGACAAAAGTAGGAAACATGCAGCAGTTCTTTAAAGGATGTTGTGATTTCTCTTTTACCCTCAGGGACAGATTATCATAAGAAAGTGTCTGAAATGAGAGTGTAGGCCTGCAAAGATAAATAGTTTCACCTTCAGATAGGGTCGCATCCTTGTAATGCACCACCTGCATCCATCCACTGCAGCAGATAAAGTCATAGACATGCATCTTGAACTCTCTTTCTCTCTGGCAGCAAGAATGCTGAATAACTAGCAAAGAAACAAGAGTGATTTAATATGAAATCTTTTTTGATTTTTGTTTAGACTTTTTCAGAACATAACCTTCTTCAGAAGCTCAGGCTGCTCTTATCAAGCTGACCCTTTCTAACTGTATTAAATTTTGAAATTCAAGAGCATGTTTCTTTTTGGGCCAAACTAGTATGCAGGACTAGTGTGCAGGAAATGCAGGATGCATCAAAATTGTACAATGTTTTGTCAGGAAAAAGTAAAGTAAAAAGTACAAGGAAGACTATAGACAACCTTAGTACTGTAATGGCTGAATACACTGAGTACTAATGAAGTTAGGAGATGTAAAGGGAAAAAAAACCTGGACCTTACAAGAAACTTTGCACACACACTTTACATACATGAAATGAAATTAAAAGACACATGCACCTTTTTTCAGTCTGAAGTTAAATCAAACCAAGCTTCTCTTGTTTGAAGTGTGGCCTTCAAATGCATTGTCTACTTACAATACATGCACACAGAAGTTTCCAAAGCCGTGACATCATCATCTGGTCCTAACCTCATTGTTTAAAGAGACAGTAATCATTTTGTATATTAACTTCTAATTTTGAAGACATTAATAAATAAATCTCTGACATATTCTTTGTCTTATTGTTGTGGCATTTAGCAAATAGAAATAATTTTGATAATTCTGATTGACATAAAACTTGCATAAAGGCAAATAAAAACTGTGGAGCATTTAAACATTTTTCCATGCCTTTTGATTTTTCCTGATTGTTTTTTGGTAACACTGTATAAGTGGCTTGCTGTATATTTTGCTGGTGAACATTTTGGACTTTGACTGGACAATTCTAATACAGGATATGCTTTGATCTAAACTGTTCTATTGTAGCTGGCAGTACATGTTTCGGGTCGTCCTGCTGGAAAGTGAACCTGCTGGAAAGTGAATCTTTATTCATCTTCCCATCCACTCTGATTTGCTTCCCTGTCTCTGCAGAAGAAAAACATCCCAACAGTCACCCCAATATTTCTGACCTTTAGTTTTGGTTAAAAAAATGAAAGTCTGTGAAAATGACTTAATTTCTGTCTTGAAACCCTAAAATCTGCTCCTTCTAAAGAGAGAGAGAAAGCCTGATATCAGTTTAGTACAATTTTATTTTGGTGAGTAGACTACATTTTGAAAAATAAAGTTATTAGGCATTGTAAAAAAATGTGATTACTAAGATTTAGTTTTGTTATTATTATTAAGGAAGGAAAGAAGAAAGAAGAGAACACTTAGGAATTGATGCATGCAGCAAGGCTGTAATCAGTTAAACTTTCTGTTACAACAAGAAAAACAGAAGAAAAACCCTATATAATTTCTCATTTACTGCTTGGTAACTTGAGGTAAATTTAAATTTTTACGTTTCCAAACACAGCTGTCAGTTTTGCATCTGAAATATGCAATTACAATTAAAACAACATAAAGCACAGCATGAGCTCTTGCAGTTAGATCTATTTTCTGCTGATAACACTTTATCTCTCTTCAAAGGAAACTGGTTATACTGCTAAATGTCTCTTTGCTGTCCTTGAAATAATTTTTGCTTGATCTGTTGTGGTCCCACCAACACATTTGTGTGTCTTTTAGAATGCTGTAGTATCATCTGTAACACTTCATATTTTAAGATTTTTTTTAATTCATATTTTCATTAATTTTGGTATCTTTGTTTGTTATGCACCAGTCTAGTGGTATTCCTTGTCTGTGTAAGAATAGATTAACTTTCTTTTTCATTTTATGCATTACTATTGTGATGAAGGACTCTGGTACCATTTGAAAGCATTTAAAAAATATTTGAGTTGGACCTGCAAGTATCTCAATGTGGCAGCCAACTTTTTATAACGATGAATCCAAATTGGCAATGGACTCAGTCCATATCAAGAATTATTCCACAGACAACATAATAAAAACCCTACTTGACATTCAGAATGTTCTGAATTAAGATTAATATGACTATACTTTGATTTCAATTCAGTTCAGTTCACAACACTATTGATCACAAAAGGAAAATAAGTGTTGTTGTAACATGTTCAAGATTCTTCAAAGAGTTGTTGTAGATAGTGATGGCTGTGGGCAGGAAACATCTCCTGTAGGGGTCTGTATTACAGTGAATTTGAAGAAGACTCTGACTGGAGACACTGATTTTCTCTGACAGTCTCATGAAGAGTATGACCAGGGTTTTCCATAATTTTCTTGATTTTATGTAAAATCCTTTTTTGCACCATAGAGGTTCCACAGTGGTCCCTAGAACAGAACCAGCCTTCTTTATCAGGTTGTTGAGCCTTTTTAAGCCCCGAGTTCAGATGCTGCTACCCCAGCAGATGACAGCAGAAGAGATTACACTCTCAACAACAGACTTATAGAAGATATGCAGTATCTTGCTGCGTACCCTGAAGGATCTTGCTTTCTCAAAAAGTATGGCCTGACCTGTCCCTTCTTGTAGATGGCTTCACTGTTGATTCTCCAGTCTAGTCTACTGTCCTGATGAACACCAAGGTATTTATATTCCTCTACCACCTACACTTCTTCTCCCACGATGGAAATGGGGTTTGTTCCGTCTCTGTTTCTGCTGAAATCTTCAATCATCTCCTTTGTTTTGTTCATGTTCAAGATGAGATGATTGTTTCTCCACCATGCCACTAAGTGGTCCACCAGCTTTCTGTACTTGGCTTCTTGACCATCTCTGATAAACCCGACAACTGTGGAGTATTTCTGTAGATGACAGATGTCTGATTTGTGCTGGAAGTCTGAAGTGTACAGAGTGTCTTTATCTACAAGAAGAGAAAAAGAGCTATCCAAATTAACTTGCTTGTAACATCCTTAAATAACTTTTATTAATAACATTTTGTGATTTCAATTTCAATAGCTACACCTAAGCCTGGTTACTGTCTGATCTGTAGAATCAAGAATTTACTTTAAAGTGGGCAAATAGGCTGAGAAATTGCTAACTATGCAGTCACAGTGGCTGTAGTTCATTTAAACTTCTAAATACAGGATATGTGTGCATGTAAATCATATTCAAAAGCCTTTTATCTTCAAGCAGTGACACATTGGGGCATTCATTTACCTCATAAATGAAGAAAACATCCCACATTGTTCATAAGGTAAAGGAAGAACAATTACAACCGTAATGCACAGACAACCCTGAATCTACCTTTAAGCTTTGGTTTGCCTTGAGTTCAAAAAGATGAGAGTCTATATGCATTAATTTATGTAATAGCACAAGTTATGTAAGAGCATGAACAAAAAGGTACTTTTTGCAGGGCTTGCTTTTGTAACCCTGATAAATTGATGCACATAAGGGTATGTTACTTGGTAAAGCCTACACACTCAGGTGGACATAAAGGATGTTATTTATGCATGTTTTTCTGATATTCATTTATTTATTTTTTGCAGATATGATGATCAAGATGACACAAGTGTTTAGTAATAAGTTCACCATCAAAATGTACAGCAAGCCACATATACTGTGTTACCAAAAAACAATCAGGAAAAATCAAAAGGCATGGAAAAATGTTTAAATGCTCCACAGTTTTCATTTGCTTTTATGCAAGACAGAGACTAGCCAAAGCTGATAATGGGAAGAACGTTTTTTCTTGATGACTATGTAAGTGAGCTGGTCTCTTTGGATTTTTCTTGGAGTATTGGTAACTGAGCTCATGTTGGTCTCCATGGAAGCAGAAGGCTTGAAGAATAATAGGGTACAGATTGAGTGTCCAGAATAGACACAGACAGTAAAATGCTCATTTTTATAATAACTTTTTTCCAAAACTCAAAAAGCAGAGCACTGAGCAAAGACAGAAAAGCTATAGATTCATCATGTTGACATATTTAAGTTAAAAATCTGAGTTTCTTACTTTGAAAATGGCTGTGTTGAAAGTTTGCGCTATTTTGGTAAACCAATCTTGGGTCAAATATGGCCCAATCCAGCACTGGACTGATCCATTAAAGTAAGGTAGGGTTACAGGTTTGACCCAGCTTTTAATGAGTTAGGGTTTGTAACCTGCCAAAGAGTGGGTTGAAAAGAATAACACATAATCTGGACAGTTAGACCTGTAAGGTTTGGGATGAAATAGATTATAACTTTTTGCCAAAGCTTGCATTGAAAAAAAACAACAAATTCAAAAAATGTACATTGTCAAATAAGATGGTTATTGACAAACAATTGCATTTGGATAATGAAATTCAAGCATATTAAGCTATATAGAATTAGTAATATTTTTCTTCTGCCCAGTGCATCTCTGTTTAAAGCCACCTAGTTAAATTAAATGATGGATTAAACAAATAACTAAAAAACACAATCGTAAGAATAAAGTAAAAAGAAATTATGTTACTTTTTCCTGTATTGACTTTATAACCAATTCTTTGGTCAAAATATGGATGCAAAACATTTCTAGGACAGGCTTCAGCTTGCTAGTAAGCAGATAAACCCCTAATGTCTGAAGTGAACAAAAGTTCTCTTGTGTAAACAAAGTTCACTAAAATGACCCACTGACATAAACATTAATTTAAATCAAAATTTTACCATCTTAACATTTCTCATTAAATCTTGTGGAAAAGGTTCAGTGAAATCTGATCAGAATATCCAGTTCAAAATGGTGGTCTGTGAATAATAATGTGTCTTCTTCAAAGTCTAGTCACAATTTTTGTTCCAGGGTTTGGTTAAAACTACCCAGCTTCTGGAGCATCACGTGGTGTAACGGTAGAGCGGGCATTCCATATGCAGAGGCTGTAGTCCAGACTGTCCTGGGTTTAATTCCCAACCTTGAGACCTTGCATGTCTTCCCTCGTCTGCTCTCTGCCCCTTTCCTGTCTGGTAGCTAGTGCCAAAAATATGAAAAAAAAAAAAAAAAAAAAGCAAAATACCCAAATTCAGTCCCAACCCTGAATTGAGATTAAATAAAAAATCCAACATTGTGTGTGTGTGGGGAGGGGTTAGAGATCACACTGCAAAAAGAATATGTCAAATTTAGGTGTATATTTGTTGTTCAACACAAGAACAGCCCCCAGACCCTCAGAAAAGAGAATAGAGAGTTGGTTTTTCTTTAACTTTCCCTGGATAAATTCAGAAGGTTTTTTTAGGGAGTTACTGATTCTGCATATTACAGATCTACATTCCTTTGAGCAAGATAGTTATTGAATTTAGCTGTCCAAAACATTCAGTGGGTTTTATGCCTAGCTTGTGCAAATCTGCTTATTTTGTTTTCAGTTTTAGATTTTCTTTGTTTGTTTATGTTGTTGTTGTCTTGTTTGCATCTGGATCTCTTTTTGGTTTCCTTTGACAGAACGTTTTTACGTTTAAATGGTCTATCTGCCTCCTTCTTCCTCAGTTTTTGCCCCTAAACCTCTTATCATCTTGTTGAATTTTTAAAGAATTTCATGATTTATGATGCAGCATTGTAAGGCTACTGAACATTGACTCTGATACACTCAGTTAACTTTAGCCACCTCTTCATTTCACAAAAATGTGCAATCTCTCTGTGGATGACCTTCATTAACAGAGAAATGTTGACTGTCTTTTCAAAAAATGTATGTTTATCAAAGCAGAAAGTGTAGCCAAACAAAAGGAAATTACGTTTTTTTTAAGCTGCCTTCTATTGTAAGACACACACCTCTTCAAATGTTTATAGTTTTTAAACTTTAATTTGAACATTCCAAAAATAAATCAAAGAGTGTTCCAGCACACTGATGCCATTGTTTAGTTCACTTCAGGTTTCTAAGCAACAACAGCAACACAAAGTGTTGACTACCTCTGGGTTCTACTGGAGACTGCTTTCTGAGGTAAAGAGCTGCTTTAAAGTTATTTTTTTTCAGAATTTGAACTTTTTTTTTTATAGAAATGAATTGATGGTAGAAAGCATAAGTGTAGGTTTATGTTGGGAGTTAGTCTTTAAAACCTTGTATAACATATGCAGGGAGGAATTTGCAATCAAAGACCAGCAAAAGTTTTTGCAATTTGTGTCACGTCGCCTTATAAAATTCCTTTACTTTAGCATATTTATTTACTTCAGTTTGAGGCCAGACTTGCAGGTTTGACTAAAAAATGTTGAGAGCTCAGTTTCAAACCTCCAGGAGAACTGCAGGAGAAAGGAGCAGCACTCCAAGTAATCAGGTACCATTCACCTCTGAATTTAGTAAGATGCTGATGAAAAGCGCTTCCCACTTTGGCTCCCTGAGTCAGTACTCATCCTTCTCCTGTCACAACCCTCATCCACACAGGGTGTGACACATTCAAGGTGAGCAAGGAAACAGAACAGATGAACGCTGTGTATAAATCAACATTAATTCGTCAAGTTGTTTCCAAAAAAGAATCACACATTGTCATACAGGATGTTGCCCTTGCGTTACAGTGAATTATGGTGTGGATCTCTTTTCTTTGGGCTGCTGTTGAGTCAATAACAATGCCAGCAGGAATATACATGGTTCCCTTGATGCAAAAGAAATATTCAGATCCTTTACTTACATAAAACAAACAAACAAAAAAAAAAAACATGAAAAAAATTACAAATTAATAACAGATATTTCAAAATGTTTGCTGGAAGTTTTTAAAATAAAAGTGCCACAAAAATAAATAAAAACAAAATAATGCTGGAAACAAAGCAAACCAGAAAGCTTAAACACACTGAGGGATAGAATAGAATGGCATAGGAACTAGAGAAACTAATCAGAGGTAAGTAGAGGCAGCTGGGGAAGGGAGCAGGCAGAGGAAACTTAGAAAATGTGAAACAGTTGAGAAGGGGAGTACAATGGTAACTGAAGAAGGGAGAAAGAAGCAAAGCTGAGACACAAGGAAACCATTGATGAGAGAAAATCTGCAAATTTAATTTGGAAATCTTTGTTTCTTCAGCCTGAATTTGTTATTGTGAATTGATGTCGTTTATTATTTTGTTAATTTTTATTCTTTGAAATACCAGAATTTGTACATAACTTAATGTTTTTGTCTGTCTCATTAACATTCTGCAAATTAAATCTGATGTTATGATCTAACAGTTACTCAGTACCTAAGTAGCCTTTTCACCAATTATTTTTTACTCCTTACTTGAGTATTTTTTCAGGATGACTAATTGTATTTTCTGCTTAAGTAAGCATTACTTCAATATGTTGAGTTAATGCTACTCTTCCTTGAATACAATTTTGCTACCTACCTCTGGCTTTGCTGCACAGATTGGTCAAGATCAATATAGCATGAATTTCACGTTTGAACTGTCTTACTAAAGTACACATACGTTTAAATTCATCCCAACCTTGACTCTAATTTTTGAAATTTGATCTAAATCCCTGATTTCAGTTCAAATAATTCATTCATTTTACTCCTAACCTACATGTACTCATATTTCAAACATTTTTTTTCTATCCTGTTTTCTCTGAAAGCAGAATTTTGTCATATAATGACACTTTATTTCAGGTCAATGAGGTCTAAATAAGTGCAAATGATAAGCAATCAGAAAACCTTTAAATTTGTGGAAATGGTCAAATTGCTGTTCTGTTAACTCTTCTACCCCTCCCAGGGTATTAGTGAAATAAGTATTCTCTATGTTTTCTTTACAGGACTCAATGCTAGGCCTATTTGCATGGTAAGAGATGACTGGTTTGTCACCTCATCCTCATCCACTTCTCAAGAACCACATTTTTGAAAAAACACCTGAGTCAGCTGCTTTCCCATTTGCTTCGAGTCTTTACGGAGGCAGTGAAAACAAGAACAAATCCGGTATGTTGGTGGCACGCATGCAAATGTATATTCTCATTACTTTTCTAATGCTTCACTCTGATTTTTCTTTATTTCATAGCGCTGTTCTCAGAGGCCTGGAGGGATGAACTAAGAGACCTTGGTGTAAGAGTCAGTCAGCCTTCTCAAACCCAAAAGATCAACAAAGACGTATCTATAGTGAGAGTAGTGTGTTTGTAGTAATGTGGAATGTTCCTAAGCTTTAATGGCATGATATACTCCAAATTCAGCCATTTTTAAAGCTTTTACATTAAAATTTACATCAGAAATAATACATTTTTCTCTGGAAATATCCTACTCACCTAAAAGACTTTGAAGACTCTCTGTAGCTTAAAGAAAAATTACATGAGCTGAGCCTCCCCTTATCCAATCTGACAGCTGATGAAAAGGTAAAATTGGAGTAATGTTAAGCATAACCCAACCCATTGGTAGGAGAGACAAATGCATGTAGAACAAGTTGGAACTGGGGCTGTGCATGTAGGTGTTCATGAGTGGTGTTAACTTTTCAGAGAATTTTGAACATAACAACCATGACAAATATGAACAGTGAGAGCCCTCCCTGGTGTCATTAAACGGCAGTCAATTTCGGAGTGAGTTCTCTGAAAACTGTGAAACTATGAACACAATCTTTAGCTTCTCTGTGCAGAAAAGAAATGCAGCAAATGTACATACAGCCATGCAAGAGTGTTCAAACCCTTTAAACTTTTACACATTTTCCCACATTACAACTACAAACTTTAGTGTATTATAAACTGGGATTTTATGAGAGAGACCAATACATAGTAGTGCATAATTATGAAGTGAAGATTGACTGAATGTTAATAATCCATTCCTGTATCATCTTGTATCTAGGTACACCTATCTTCCTAACTCCTTATTCCTTCTGAAAATCAGCATCCACACACCATAATGCTGTCACCACCGTGTTTCAAGGTTGGAATAGTGGATATAGCGTAAGATTTCTTGCTCACATTGGGTTTCTTATGGAGGCTAAAATTAAATCAATTTTGATCTTATCTGACAAGAGCACCTTTTCTTTTTCAACATGTTTGCTATGTCCACTAAATGGCTTGTTTGTAAACTGCAAGCATAATTTCTGATGAATTTCTTTTAACAAAAGCTTTCTTTTTCCACCCATCCACAAATAGTGTTTAATAGCTGCCCTGCTGCCAGACTCCCAGATGAGCTCGCTGTGGCCCCTCCAGAACTGTCATGGACCTCTTGGCTGCTTCTCTGATAAACATGTCAGGGTGTACTGAGGTCTTCCTTAACAACTTAATTGTATTATGGGAATGTTATAAAATGAGTTCCAAACACTCCATGGTACAAAGCATATTTTTTTGAGAGGATTTTGGTAACTAACTTTAAACATCACTTTTTGGGTCTATCACGCTGCAGCTGGTTTGTTTGGAGACTGCTGTTAGGTCAAAGGTGAATATTGTTTCATCTTTTCCACAATACACCTCTCCATGGAACATAATGCTTTACTTGTCCCTGTTTTGGTGGATTCTTTTAGTTATACCATACATGTTTACTTGCAAATGATTAATTGAACTCTGTGTGATTGTTTTTACAACCTAACCCTGCTTTAAACTATACTGCCTGACCTGTCTGCTATGTTCCTTGGTCTTGGTCTTGGTCGCTGTTTGTCCACTAATGTTCTCCAACAAACCTCTAAGGCCTTCACAGAACAGCTGCATTTATACTAAGACTAGATTTTACAAAATAAAATACAGTAACATTTCACGGTTGTAATGGGGCAAAATGTGAAAAAGTTGAAGAGTGAATTCAAAATCACTGTTGATTATTTTGAGTTTTTCTGCAACTTGGTACTGCATAGTAACCTGCTGAAGGCAAGGAGTGGGACCAGCTGTGGATATTTAGGTACAACTCAGATGGTCAGAGGAATAACAGAGCAGCTTAATGTATTATGGCATGTTTAACTCTTTAACTAACTGGAGCTAAGATAAAAACACTAATGTTGCCTTAGATCTGGATGAGTGACAATTTTGTCAGCTGAAATGTTTAATTTGAATCAGGATTTAATTAAAGAGTAACACCAACATCATAGCTCCTTGTATCAAGATGTAGTCTTAATGGGGAAAATGTTTTAGCAAAATTTTATTTATCTGAATGAAAACCACTTTAATTAAAATTTGTGTATATAGAAATGTGTGTGTGTGTGTGTGTGTGTGTGTGTGTGTGTGTGTGTGTGTGTGTGTGTGTGTATGGACATTATACATAAAAAATATGATGAATGAATTAGAACCAGTTTGTGTTAGAACTATTGGGTCCTCTATGAACATGAACAAATCTAGTCTTAACTTGTGGGAACTGAACGTAGAAGAAGTTCTTGCTAATGGTGAACTTGCACAACACTGCATGGAGTAAAAGGAATTTTGTTTCATTTCAAAATACTCACAGTGTAATGGTGACATATCTATAATGAGTGAAAATTCTTACAATGCCCAAAGTGTGGCTGTTTGCTATTTTATATGTTTTGATTGCTAACTAAATAAAACCACATTTAAAATGTATTCCAGGACCAACTTGACGACAAACATGTCCGATGAAAGACGCAATATTCAGCTGAAACTGGAATAATCATACCTCTATCCACCAGTTCTTACCATCAAAAATCACTTTCCCAGCAAAAAAAGTATGCTCAGCTGCTCCATGATCAAGAACTCATGGTGAACTAATGGTTCTATGTGTCCTTCACTTCTCCATCTATGTCTAAAATAGACATTTAGAGAAATTTGGGGGTTAATACTGCCGCAACTATAATTTTTTCACTAGGAGAAGGTAGATCAAAAGTAGAGGCCCCAGAAATTGGATACATGCATAGCAAAGGCTTTGCTTCATTTTACTCTGTTGTACCCTGGAGCACAATTCTGTCTGCCACCAATCACTTTGAGAAACTCCTTGATGGATGTGTTTGCAGGCTAATGTGGTGATGCTCTGCTGTTGTGTTATCCGGTTTTAGAGCTACTTTGTCGGATCCTGCAAACAGACTCCGTATCTACAGTACAGCAGTAGCTGCAGGAAAAAGAGGTGAAATTATCACCCTCCTGTGTTACTATAAACTCCTTCTTTTAGGCATATCACAATTTTTTCGTCACAAAAATAATGTTACAAAGTGAGTTAAAATGATCAAAAGGAAAACAAAATAATTTGGTTAATTTCAATTATTCTGCTTTTGGTGAAGAATTTATGACTTTTTTCATATTATAAATTGCACTTTATAATATGAATTAAATTTTTTAAAGCTCACATATTAACATGATTTGTTTAATTTTTATTCACATCTGTAGCTCACACCAAGCAAACGAATGGGGCACCAATGAACTACCAGGTAATTAAGAAAATATTTTTGCAAGATTTTATGTCAGTTTTGTAGTTAAGAACAGTTCTAGAAAAATCCTTTTCCTTTACTTTTTTTTAGCCTCCAGGGGTATTTTTTAATGTATTCACCCTTCATTTGCTTTGACATTTGTGTCTTTAGATGAGGTGACAGCTCGCTCTATAGTGTAATACATCTTATTTTAACTAAGGCTTTTTCCTTCAGGCATGAATTTGTTATGGCACAGTATGGGGTTCCTGCAAGTTATTAAAATTTCTCCACTGGTTCCTTTTTTGACCTGCTGTTTTTTTTTCTAGTAAATTTGCCCTCAATAATCAGTTCTTGTGACTTTTGAAAAGTTGAAACAGAACTGTTTCACACTATTTCAAAATTATTTACCCTTTATAGCAGGTACTGAAACTAAAAATAAAGAAAAAATCATTATATCTATATGTTCTATAATAATGTAGCAGTGTTGTATAGTGTGCAGTGAAAAGGTATTTGCCACCCTTCCAGTTTTCTTCAGTCCTTGTTTTTTGTTACTCTTAGAGGTTTCAAATATTCAAACATGATTTTAATATCAGACAACAGTTTTTAAATGATTTCATTTTAGTGATAAAAGCAACCCAAACCAATCTGGCTCTACATGGAAAGTAATCACCCCCTGAATCTAATGACTAATCATGTCACCCATGGCACCAACAACTGGCGAGAACCGGCAATGAGTCTTTAAGATCACTGTGGAGGAATTTTAGCCCTGTCTTTTTTCTAATTATTTTAAATTCAGCCACATTGGAGGGTTTATAAGGATGAATGGTCTGTTTAGTGTCATACCACAGAGTCTTAATCAAATTTAAGTCCAAACAATGACTAGACCACTCCAAAACCCTCATTTTGGTTTCTTTGATCCTTTCATAGGTCATTATTTGTGTGTTTTGGATCACGATCCTGCTTTATAAACCAGGTGTGCTTGAACTTTTTTTTTACTGTTGGAATGATGTTATTTTTTTTTTTTTTGCTGAGTTAGATTTATGCAACTTGAAATAACCACTGTCCCATATTTTTTCTTCATTTGTGAATAATGACTCCCACTGTAGTTAGCTGGAAACCCAATGCCGTAGAAATGATTTTTAACCTTTTTCAGGCTGATAGATGTCAATGATTATGTTTCTTATCTGTTCTTCAATTTTTTTAGATTGGAGTATGATGGGCTTCTGTTTAAAATCTTATAGCGTACTTCATTAAGTCAAACAGTTTCTATTAAAGTGATTTCTTCGTTCAAAAGGTCTGGCAGTAATCAGGCCTCGGAGTGGCTAGTGAAAGTTAATAAAAAAAAAAAAATCTTACTTTCAGTTAATTTATAATGTAACAAGTGTGACAATTTCTTTTTCACTTTTGGCGGAGTAGGTTTGGATTAGCTTTGTTCCCTTGATAAATAAAAACATTTGAAAATTGGATTGGATGTATGTACTCAGGTTTTCTTTGATATTAACTGTTTTTTTCGTACTGATATCCTGTGAATAACAACCTTGAAATCAAAGCAGTAGTTTTAGCCTGTGTTGACATCCATGTCCTATAAAGATGAAACCTATTTGTGTTGTGCAGACAGCCATGCATTATAAAAGGCAGTAGTTCTGTGTTTAAAAGAAGCTTTTGTGTGGAAGTGGAAGGTAGCCTGGTTTGATGTTCAGCACAGACCTCTTCAGTTACATCTTGAGCTTTAATGTATTCTGAGTTATATTGGATGTAGGCAGAAGTCATTTAAACATCTGAAACCCCCTTTTTTAATCAAAGAACTAACTATGAAAAACATGAGTATTAAAATATACTGTAATAAAGCAATGTACATCTGACACATTTTTACATTCAGCACCTTCCCATATTTTTTCTAAATTGAACAAGGGTTGTTTTAGCTTTTGCTTTCTTTGAATTTAAATCGGTGGTTGTTTTGCAGAAAGAATTGGAGGCACCAAAGTGTTTGAAGTCCATGCTGAAGGTCATAATCTATGGAGGACCAAAACTGACATAATTAAAAATAAAAGCAGAAATATATATTATATTGTTTTTCCTTTTCCTTACACATGCGTTTCTGTCAAGAAATGTATATATTTTCTTTTTCCTTATACATGCATATTTGTTAAGAAATGTATATTTTCCTTTTCCTTTTCCTTGCACATGCATTTTCATCAAGAAATGTATATATATTTTGTTTTTCCTTTTCCTTATACATGCGTTTTCATCAAGAAATGTACATATTTTGTTTTACCTTTTCCTAATACATGTGGTTTTTTTTTTATCAAGAAATGTATATATTTTCTTTTTCTTTTTCCTTCTATATGCGTTTTCATCAAGAAATGTATATATATTTTCTTTTTCCAAGAATTGTATATATTTTCTTTTTCTTTTTCCTTATACATGTGGTTTCGTCAAGAAATGTATATATTTTGTTTTGCCTTTTCCTTATACAAGCGTTTGTTCTTTTTTACATTTCTTTGTCTCCTATTTTTACTTTACCGTATGCATTTCTGCCTCATTATGCAAAGGAAGAGGGCTGCCTTCTTGGTCCAGCTCCTCTACTATTGGTTAATAAACAGGAAGGTGCAGGATCCATGTTCAGATCGATTGTGCATGCCTGCGCCTTTGGTTTCAGTTTAGCAACCAAAATATAGTTACGGAGGAAGCGGAAAGATGCTCTGTGTCAGAGTTGTTAAGGGAAGCTGCAAATAGATGGGATGAGTTGGAAGGTGGAAAGTTTTCAGCTGACCAATAATAGAGGAGCTGGACCCACATGGCAGCCCTCCCATTTGCATAATGAGGTAGAAATGCATACGGTAAAGTAACCTTTTAGACAACTGAATCCTAATCTACTGAGCTGTCACAAAGTGATGGATTTGATTTTAGTATTTGGATTTTCCAAGATGCTGTCTTGAAATGTATTACTCTCACAAGATGCAATGGACCTAAAGAAATGAGCGTTTTGCTGTTTTACACAATCTCTTTAAGTCCGACATGTACTTTAAGCACCGTAATTAACAATATTAATTACCTGAGCACCAGGGGTGTCCTATGAATGACCGTAGCATGAACAGAGAAAGCTAATCTGTAAACAGCTGAATCAGTAATGGTTAGCTTAGCAAGCATTTTACCTTTTTACTTTTACATAAGAATAATAAGAATAATGAATACAATTTAGTATGTTGTAAGGACTATTTTATTTAATTAGAAGAGACAAAAGGAAAAGCTCTGATAAAACATAGTAAGCTCAGGTCGCATGAGTAAAATAATGTTACCTGTCATTAGCCTTGCAAACAAATGTTTATACCAAGGGCTCAGTGGCCTGTTTGGACTCAAGCTATTTAAAGGCTTAACTCCTGCAAAATACCACAAAACACATCCAGTTGAATAAACAAGGGGAAAGTTACAGGGCAGCCTCAGTCCAGCAGCTGGGGAACCGTCTGAAGGTGCGACTTGTTTTCTCTCAGGACAGTGGAGGCAGCGAATGGGAAAGCACTGGTGGTGGGTGCTTGAATAGATAACTGGGGATGGTACAGCTGCTGCTCTGCCAGTGGTGGGGCACCTGTGGTGGGGGGCAAGGATCCTCTTCTTTTGGCTCCACATGCCCCTTTCCGCCCTGGGTGAGGCATAGGTTCGGCTGCCACATGCCAACATTGTGGGTGAAGCTACAGTTCTTCTCCCTCAGAAGAATGGCAGTGGCATTGATTCAGAAGTCGATTTTTTGGGGGGAATCTATATTTCAAAGATTCCTTATGCAGAGTTTTAAATAAGCCAGGGCCCAGGATTATTTTTCAGCCAGAATACAGTCACTGGGTGCACAAACAGTAGACTGAATATTTACTTTGCATCCAGCGCTTCTTGGAAGAAGCAGTATTTCCTGTCTTTGCCAGCAAAGATGGAAGTCTAGGAGCGCTTGTCTATGGGATGGAAAAGAGAACTACTTCTTTCAGGAAAGAGGTTTGTTTTTTTAACATGCAGTAAAACTCTTTCTCTTTCTCATAGGAACTAAAAGTGGGTTATTGCTTTGCATTCTGGGATTAATAGTTTTTATACCAATCTCTTTGTTCGATGTATGTAGTTCAGTCCTTCATGACTCTGTCCCAACAGCAGCAAGAGTCCAGTTTCAACAATATCTATTTGACAAAGTCTTTTATGTTCCTTTTTTTTATTTAAATGTTCTTTTTTTATCTTCAAAGTGCAGTAAAATTGAATTGATCAAACGTTAACTGCTAACCCTGCAAAAAAATGTTTCAGTCAAACTTGGGAAAACTCAGAAACTGGGAGATATAGAAACACATAAAAATTGTCTTCTTTCAAATCTATTAAAAAGAAGGCTCTCAGACAGGAAAGAAGTTACTTGAATTTCGTTGACAATAAATGAACACCGCAACACATCTGGGCAGCTGTCAGCAACACTTTAGATAGTTTTTTGTAGTTGGAAGAATGAAAGAGGTTTGTGAAAAAACTTTAGCATTACCGATAAGCCTGAATTCAAATGTAGTCCTGGTAGTGCCATGATGGTCAAAGTCTGACTGTTTTCACTTTTTTTCACCATGAAACCAACCAAAAAATGTGCAGTTGTGAGACAAAAGGAAAAGTATCCTTTTACATTCTCCACTTCTTCCCCAATATTTAAGCCCACTGGTCTCATTATTCATTGCTGGATTCTCCGATTCATTGCTCTGCATTCCATGTCCTGGATAATCTGCTGTTCCCCTGTTAATCTTCCATTGTTCTATTATTAAAAAATACTTTGTTCTACAACAGTCTCTGCACCTGGCTCCTTTTCAAAACTGCAGCATGACAGAATCAGTGACGCTGTCTACCAGAAAACATTAGAGCACCTCATGCTTCCTTCTGCTGACAAGGAATGGAGTTGCTGATTTAATTTTTCTGCAGGAATTGACACTTATCCACACTGCCAAGAGATACCTGCTTTAATGATCATGGTATCACTGTGCTTGATTGGCCAGAAAACTGCCCTGACCTAAACCCCATAAAAAATCTATAGAATATTGTCGAACAGGAGTGTCAAACTCATTTTCATTTTGAGCCACCTCAAGATTATGAATGTCCTCAAAGGGCTGGTTGTGGCAGAATGTATTGATAAAATACATTAACCAACTGTTAGAATATGAATAAATAGCTATCTCTGCACTCAATGAGTACTTTTCAAAGTTAAAGAATACTGAACATCTTTTCACATTGATGTAACTTGGCAGTATACAGATGAAAACTGCTTTGATTTGATTGATAAAATATTATTTAAGCATACAACTGTTATCTTGAAGGTTCTATTTATGTATCCGTCTAGAGGGCCACATAAAAAGTTATGGCGGGCCGGATTTGGCCCCTGGGCCTTGAGTTTGACACATGTGGTCTAGAAGAACATGAGAGACCAGACCCAACAATGCAGACAAGCTGAAGGCTGCCATTAAAGCCAGCTGAGCTGGGCTTCCTGAACACTAGCAGGGCCTCATTACTTTTATCACATCTATGAGCTTAACTTTTTGAATGGAATTACTGAAATAAATTAACTTTTCAATTAATTTAAATTTATTTAGATGGACCTGTAATCAGTATGTTTAACAAACACATCAAAACGTTAAACGTTTAAGCAGACTGCTGGAAAACAGATCTACCTATAGTATATGTAATGCGTCATGTGAACCAAAGTATGAATTATTGTCCGTGAAACTGACATTAAGTTTGACTTTCTTTGTGAGAAACTGGAAGACCTAATTGGCTCTGTGAGTCGTGCCGCTCCACCAAGCCAACTGGTGATTGAAACCACGTCAGCACCAGAAGTTAGAGACCAATGTGGGTCATGAGTAAGTGAGTTCTCAGGCAACCTAAATGTCAGATCACTCAAATCTTTCACTGAGTGAAAGAAAATCATGGGAAAGAAAGTCATGTGATATTTTATGTCTGTTGTACAAAGGGGAACAATTTTCTCTTTCATAACATATGATTACTTCTTATTCCCTTGAAAATGTATTGTCAAAAAAACATAATGAGATTAACCTCCCTTTCATGAATTAACTGTAGTAAAACAGTTGCATCAGTGATTTGAAGTAAGCTGAAATTTCCTCATTAAAACTGTAAAAACTGAAAAAGATGAAACTGCTATTTTCTTGTACAGTAACAAAAGGTCATGTCTAATAATGTACCTTCCATCTGCAGAATAACACCAGGATTCAATGTGGTATCACAAAGCGATTTCCGGGGCTTATACAAGTTACCTATTGAGGAAATGCTTTAGAAAATGAAAAGCAGAAAAACTGACTGCAACTTAAAAGAACTCCATCATAGCACAAAGGATATATTCAACACAATTCCATAGCAACTTCTTTACTATATATTTCAGAGATGCTTTTTAAGTTGTAATAAAATGGTTAAAATGAAATAAAATAAAATGGTCTAACTGGGTTCTGGGTTCAGGTCCTTGGTTCTTTTATCTTAGGTTTCACTGATTTCACATTTCAAGTACTTTTGCCCCTCACAGTATTGCAGCCACCTGATGGTTCCCAAAAAGTGGCAGTGTTATCACAATTCTTGGGTGTTTGTTTATGTTCTTTCTTTCTGCTGTCTCCCTTCCATGCTGTGCTGCTGTTCCCCTCTTTGGGAAAGCCAGTCTTGCCTGCAGATCATCTGTTATCAAGCCTCTGGGTGTATAGGAACATAGAGTTCTCCGCAGCAACTGCCTGGTTGAATTCCCTGGACAGGTGGCCAGTTCATCACAAGAAAACACAGAGACACACAGAAAAGGCAACCATAGTAACCATTTAACCTAAGAATAATGTTTTTTGACTGTGAAGTTGGACAATTTGAAGATTATGGAAACATGCACAGGGAAAACATGCCGACTCAGTGCAGAAAGAGCCCAGGCCAAGATTGGAACTTAGGACCGTCTTGCTGCAAGGCATCATTACCAGTCACAATATCACCAATCCCTTTAATCTAATTTGCAGTTCCACAGTCATTTTAGCATGTTAGTCTTTACAAGCATAACTTAAAAATATGACACTGAAAATGCTCAGATTTGCTCCATTCTAGGAACATCAGTTAAACAATGACAAAGCTGCACCTTTTGGTGTCTCTACATGCAAATAAACATGGCAAACATGGCAGGTGATTCATATCAACAAAATGCATCCATTATTCTTTGCTGTAGAAATCCACTTTACATCAGAGGTTTTGAGTCACCGTGCTCTACAGATCGCTTTCCAACAAGAAGACTGCTGATTTTACTTTGGTGGTTTTAAAATGCTAGGAAACTTGTACATCTAGCACAAATGAGCACTTTAGAGCTTGGTACAAGCAAAAAAGTGTCAGAAAATTCAAGTGCTAATTTTCTTCCCACTATATACTTTGAACAAAATATTTTTTGAGACATCATCCAATCTTTACTTTTTTTTTCTTTAATATTGCATGATTCATACATCAGGCTGTGGCAACTGTGTACTTATCATAACCAAAAAAATACACCTGGTACACTGTAACAGCATTTATGACTTTCACATTTTAAAAAAATATATTACATTTTTTTCATGCATTTTGCATTTACTTTATCAAAACTTATACATTTGGTTTTATAGGTATAAACACATGCACTGTATTGGGCATTAAATTAGCATAGAACACAATATCCATTCTTTGTTTTGTGAGACATTTAATTAGTTATTGCAATCACATTTTGTAACAGGTTGCAAACACATCACATAAACTGAGTTGAAGGCAAAATTAGAGGTATCAAAAGTCATCTTTGCCATTCCTAAATGCCTCCTTTATAATCTTCTGTAATGATATAGTCCTAGTTTGAATTTAACAGGTCAGCAACTGAAGTTTATCCTTTATGTCAGGAATCCTTCTAGCATGCTCATTTACTGACTCTTGGCGATGAAACCAACAAAAAAGATTAAAATATGATTTTAATTTATAACCCTGGCTAAAAAGTTGCATGCTTTAACTCACAGACTAAAAAGGCCTTGAGAGTAGCGTCTTAGTCTTGATAATAATATGATAATGACAAGACAGTTTTGATATACGTGTACTCTCAGAAGAAAAGAGAAAGTATCTCTTCCAGCACAGTCTCAGTTTGTACTACTGTGAAAGCAGTGCTTAATTAAGTGGAAGTAAACTATATATTTCGATTATGTATATTATATATTTCCCCCTTATTTACCCCTGCAAATCTTTCCTGTCTCTACATGTTTGCATGTTGCTACCAGCTTTGTGCATCTAGCAGCTAAAATGTTTGTCCTTCTCTTCAAAATAACTCAAAATAACTCAAGCTCAGTCAAATTGGATAGAGAGCATCCAACATGGATCTGGACATTGACTAAGTCATTCACGTAAATATGCCTTGACCTAAACTATGGGGCTGCAATCTGTTGCTCTGGAGTGGGAAGTGGCTCTTTAGAACTTACACAATGGCTCTTAATAACTAGCTTAAAATAAATAAGAGTCAACAAAAACAAAACAAATAAACCAACAAAAATAAATGTTTTTTTGGAATAAATACATTCAATTCTACAACAGAACGACACTAGAAGTATTCAGTTAATTTATATGGTGCTGTTTCACAAAAAAGTGTTGTCTCAAGACACTTTACAAAAAAAGTAATTTCAGTTCAGTCACACATACATTCCAATGCTGAACAGTCGAGTGATTGGGAACCATTCGTATTAGCTCACACCTTTCATAAAACAGTGCAGACCACCTGGGGGATACCCCTCCTGCTTCAGTATATGTCACGCCCCTACCCCCGCACCCTCACCTCTGCCACACTTTTGTGCAGAAAGCGTCCTCTGTGGACAACAGCATTACAATTCCCATCCATGAGTTATTAACCATTTACCAGTCTTATTATAATAGTAGTTATTTAGTGAAGAACCGTGCAAATAAACATAATTCCTCACTGCGTAAGATAACCTAGGGATGTTTTTTTCATAATCTCACCATGCTTTGAAATTCTTTTTCTCGTACTCATACTGATATTAGTACTCGTCGTCATCCGCTTATCCAGAACTGCATTTTAATAAAAATCCAATATCAAACTAAACGGGGTTAAAATTCAAATGTATGCCACATTTTTCAGATTTTATTTGTAAAAAGCTTGGGAAGCTATGTATCGTTTTTCTTCCATTTCACAATTATGCACTAATTTCCATTGACCAAGCACATAAGAGCTAAGTAAAATGCATTGAAGTTTGTGGTTATACTTTGTCAAAACAGCATGAATACTTTTGCAAAGCACTGAATAATACTGATCATTTCATTACTGTTCTGCTGGAAGATATGAACATTAATTTGGCAATTTTTTCCACACATACCTCCCATCTAAATATAGTTTTAGACTAAATAAACATGCCCACTATGTTAACAGTCAGGACAGTGGAGCAGAAGAAGAGAAACATGTTCCAGCACATGACCAAAATACAAGAGAGAGGCATCTGTATGTAGGATGGAACACAACAAGCAAATCCAACAGATACAACATACAGAAACAGAAAACAATCACTTGACATCACAAAGATCAGAGGTTAAGCAGCCGTTTGCATTTAAAGCTAATCTGTGTACAGTTTACCTTCACTGCTTTTGAATTTTTCTAACTTTATCAAATTCATTGTCTTTAATTAGCTTCACTGATTGCACTTTCTATTAGAAAATTGTCTTGTTGCTTATGAAACTAGATAAAGAGGTGAGAGTAGGTTCATAGTCATTATGAAATCCCTCAAAAATAAAAATTTAATTAAAAACCCATTTAACTTCTTACTCTCATAAGATTTCTAGTTCTCTTTCTTTCCCCTCATCTGTAACGCATCAATGATTTTTATCATTGATGCATTACATCAATGATGTAACTCTACAAACCATTGTAGATTACAATGGTTTGTAGATTACTTTATTTCTACGTCTGGGTGGATTTGACCCATTTCAGACTGTAGAAACATTTTAAAAAGTAACTGAGCTCCAAATTGCACCAACACTACAACAAAATAAACACCGAATCAGCCTCTCAATAAAATGAAGACAATCTGCAGTCTGGGTGTTGATATTGTTTGATGTTGTTTTTATTCACCACCAGGTTAAAACTAAGTAAATGGATTAGAAACTTCTATTTAAAAATGTACCTCAGTCATTTATATGTACAGATGAACCAGATTTTTAAAAGACGTGAAATATTTTTTTTCACTGTCTGGCATTTATTGGGAATCAGAATTTGCATCAATGTTTGGCTTATGTAATTATAACTAAAAATTTATTAATAATGAAATCTTAATAAAACTGAAATTTCTTTAGCTGAATTAGGGCACCAACCAGTATCTCTGGAATCATAACTCAAACTTGTCACTCTCTTGTGAAGGAATGAATCCAGAACCACCAGCAGGAGAAACTTTTCACACAATAAGCAATACTGACACGCTTATTTCTAATTAAGCCTGAGAATTTATTAACAAAATAGCCCAACTTTACAGCTGAATTATCTCATAAACAACTTCTTTTTCTAACTACTGGCATGCAATATAACTACTGATGAAAAACAACAGGGATATATATTGCTTCTGATAGATTAATTCAAGTGTTTAAACTAAGCGGAGATACTTTTATGAATGTATTTTCTTTTGTGACATCAATCTGAAAAAAGCAGTCAAGATAGGAAGAAAATCTTGGACCTACACAAGTCCTTTTGATCCTTGAGCACAATTTCAGATACACGAAGGTGCCAGGTGCATCTGTTCAAACAATTATAGTAGCCAAGTATATACAAATGGAAAGTGGTAAATACCCTGTATTTATCAAGTCCGTTTTATCAAGTCCAGAGAACTCCAAGACACTTTTTACTACATTTAGTCATTCACCCATTCACATGCTGATGGTAGTTAGCTACATTGTAACTACTGCTGACCTGGGGCAGAAGCGAGAAGGAAGCCATTTTTTCCCCCAAATTTGCCATGAAAAGCTACATTTTAGTTTGCAAATGCACTGAGAGAAAGACCTTAATTTGATGATACTAAAATTTAAGTTTGTGAGTATAATGATTGTCTTTGCATTTCGAAGAAAAAGGAAGATGCTTGCAAGCCCAGAAACACTATCTACACTGTGAAGTACATTGGTGGCTACATCATCTTGTTTGGTTGTTCTTTTGCAGGAGGGACTATATGTATTTGCCCTATTCTCTCAGATGGCTTCATTTCAGGCTTGAGTACTATAGTTAGGGGTCTGCATAGAATCTTAGCTGTTAGGGTTAAGGTCTTCAAGGATTGCCCTTTTCTGGACAGAGATCAATGAGCTTGCTACTAAAATCTGCTGCAGCCTTGCCCCAAGTTTGGGGATCAAAGTTCCAAGTGCATCGATGACCAATAGGACCACTGAAGCCCTAGTTCTCCACAACTTTTTTATCCTCTTTGAGTCTTTGTGATTTCTTAATATTCTTGCATTCCTTCTACTGTTGTAGCTGTTACTGTGCTGTGATGCTTAACAGTCACAAGACTTTGTTGAAATTTAATCAGGAATTTTACTATGGTACAGCAGATGTTTCCTGGGGGATAGGTACAAATAGAACAGGTGTGGTTCCCAGTGAAAAACACTGAGGTGTCAAAAACTGGAAAGGTTTGGTTATGAATACCTTTGCAAGGTTCTGCATGAAGATATTATTATATGTGGGAACTAAATGTATCCATTATTCTTTTGCTGAAGTACAAGAACACTTTACCTTTTAATAGTTCTGAGTCACCATTCAAGATGTTGGTGCTTTTTATGGACACTTTTACTTTTTTCCTTATTAATTTTGTTAGTTTGTTCTTAATGTGTTATGAACCTTGTACGTCATAAACAAATAAAAAATCCTCAATGCCTTGTCATCAGGTGAAGTTTATCATTTACGTCAGGAATCCTTCTAACAAGGACACCTGTTGGCTCTTGGCGATAAGAGGAAGCTGGTTTCTGGCACTCTGTGAGTAGCAACTCTGCAAGGCAGCACTGAGACAATGGGGCTGCACTGGGCTCTTTATCAAAAAAAATTATAGATACAGCAGTAATATACACACATGCACACACAGGATGTAGAAACTTTGCAAATAAAACTCAAGATGAAAGGTTAGCTACAACAATGGGATTCCTCAAAAAGAAGAGAAAGCTGAAACTAAAGAATTTCTGTGCAGTTTAAAGGAAAATCAGGGAATATTCCAGAGAAAGAATCAGTTTTTTGATGATTAAACAAATCAGTGATCAAGTAAAATGTATGCAAGTTAAATAATCAAAACTGAAGTGGAATCAATCAATGGGAAAAACTCCAAAATTTCTGTTGTTTGATTTGTATATCTGCCAGAAGGATCCACAAAACCTCAAACATAGTGTTCCCAAACTACTCAGCAAATAGCACTTACACAGAATTGGGTTTCTTACTATACTGCATGATTGTTGGTAAGCCAACAATAAGGCATAATAATTGCAAACAAGGCCATGGTTTTCTATATCAATTTGTAATGGCATCTTCTTATTTAGTGCAGCATTTATAGCAACAGTTCTGCAATTAGAAATAGTTTTTATATCTACTTAGATTTTATTTCATAGCTAAAACCTTTGGGAACCATTACTTTAAAATAATTGTCCAGGTTTTTGTTTAAAGCAGTCTTTTCCAGTTGTGTCTTTTGTACAGCTTTTTCTTCCCACCTTGAGTTCAATCATCTGTTTTGGTTAAAGAAAAAAAAAAACACCTGTCAAGCATGGCCTTCAGGACTGAATCCAGAACAAGTACAATCTTTTTTTTCTCTGGTCCTTATCTCTTTGGAGTGTCCTTCACAAGCTGTATAAAGATGTGAGCAGCTCCTTCGATACTTTGCTGTCTCTGGCGAAGACAGACAACATGCTGCCTGCGGTTGTAAAGCTCTGCTGTGGAATCTCCTACCCACACCTTAGGAGCATGTCAGGTAAACCAAAGATAGATCAGAGAAAAAAAGCTTCTCTGTGCTTAGATCAGAAGTTGTATTCTGAGTGTAATCTTTTTTCCTCCCATGCTAACATGCAGGGCTTCAACGCACAGCTGTAACAGTGATAAGCAAGGAGATCACACAAATGAAACATTGGGCGCAGATCAAACATCACATGGGAAAACATGCTGGTATTAAAACACAGTTGTGTTTCTTTTGCAAAATATTTTACTATGACATTTTACTCACCCAAGTTGCTTGCAGAGCCCAAAACAGAAGTGGCGGTGAGTGAAGATCAGCTGCTTTACATACAACATGGTAAAGAAGCACTGAGGAAGGCTGTCAGCATGTTGGAGGACAGAGAAGGATGGAAGCTTGAGATCCAAGAGGTAATATCTATGTACCAACTCTCTTTTTGTGTCTTAAAATTTACTCTCACTATCAAATTAGCTGTGCTTTAGTGACTCCTACATAGATGTAAAATCTGTATTAAAAGTGTTTTCCCTGTTCAGAACAATGGTGATGTGATCTGTAGCAAAGTGATACCGGGGGCTGGGAAGGTTTTCAGGCTGGAGGCAGTCTTGGAAGCCAGCTTGGATGACCTCTATGACCTCCTGTTTGTCAGTGTTGAGGATATGCACCAGTGGAACCCAAGCGTACAGCAAATTAAAGTGAGTTCAATATCAATAAATGACTTGCAACAGCCTGCGGTTGATAATAAATATTACATTATTTGGAGAGTTGAGACTTTAAAAAGTTACATTGGGTAGGCTTACTGGAGTTTTCTCTTGGGAGGTAGAAACTTGAAACTTGAAGCACTGACTCCAAATGCTGCCCATGCCATGTGAAACTCTCCAAACCTCTTGGATGGACTTTATTTTACATTGTTCTCAATGTTGTGGTTACCCTTATTGCTTATGCACATTTTTCTATCACATTTTTTCTTTCCACTCAGCTTTCCATAAATACACTTAGGCACAGCTCTTTGTGAACCGTCAACTTCTTTAGCAGTGACATAACATTTCACTTTTTAAATTGAATCATGAAGATAGTCGAAATTAAAATGACCTGTTGTCTGCTTATTTATGGTTACTACTCATAATCATGGCTCATTTGAGTTAAGTTTTGTAGGTTACATTTTAAATTTTAAAAAGGCTAATATGGCTCTAATTTATGTTTCTTGGGTTATAGGTCCTAAAACGAGCTGGACCTGAAACAATCGTGACTCATGAGGTTTCAGCAGAGACAACGGGGAATCTGATTGGACAAAGGGATTTTCTCAGTGTCAGACACAGCTGCAAACAAAAATCCTGCCTTTATCTGGGAGGAGCAGCAATTCAGCTGGAGTCATTCCCACCTCAGGCTGGCTTTGTGAGGTATGTAGTAATCAAGCCAAACTCCAAAACCCATTAATCATTTAATGTAGAAATTTCCTGAATTGCTCCATTAAAACATTCATGTAATTGCATACAAAGTCAGTATTATTACTCCCAGTTCTCCATGTGATGAGATTACAACAAAAACATCTGCTTTGATTTGTTCAGAGCTTGAGCTTACACTCCTTAAAAGGTGTGCAGGACTCACTAATGTGAGAAATACAATGCTTTTACCGTTTAGTACAAACAACAACAAGATGTGTAGAATTGATAGGTGGAAGAAAAATAATTCATGGTTTTTCTAAGTTTTTTTTACAAATAGCAATCTAAAAAGAAAGGCATGCATTTGTATTCAGACTCTTTTACTTTGACACCCCCAAATAAAAGCAAACATGATGTACAGAGTTCTCTAGAAAGATGAGACCAAAATGGCACTTTTGGTTTACCTGCAAAACAGGGGAGTGACAGTGCCATGCTTCTGGATGAAAACCCTTTGGAGGCTGCAAAACACTTGAGACTGGGGTGGAGATTCCCCTTCCAACAGGATAATGAGCCTACACATATAACCAGAGGTTCAGAGTAATGGTTTAGATTAAATTACATCTATGTATTAGAATGATCCAATCAAAGTCTAAACCTACGGTATATTCCAATCAGAATATGTACTAACTGCAGAAAATTGTGGGTCTAGAAAGCATTGACTCATGGATCAGAGTTATTGTTCCTAAATACAAATCCATGTTATAGTTTAGATTTTTGTTTGTGAAAAAATATTGAAAACCAGATTCCTTCCACTTTGCATTCATAAATGTCTTTGTGTTTGCTGATCAGTAAATCCCTTGTAAATCCCTATTAAACACATTTAATTTTTTTGTTTGCAATATGTCAGTGTTTGGAAAAATTGTTTTATTGAAGATTTGGCAGATCAGTTAATTATATAAAATAGAAATGGAACATCAAATAGATATTGCAATGATAATTCAAGACGAGCAAAAGTTAATAATTAAGATTTGTGATTTTCTAAGCGACAGAAAAGTAAGCTATTTCTGTGGGTAAAAATCCTGCTTTTAGGGAAAAAGTAAGTAGATAAATATGATCTATATTAGTAATTCTATCATAGTGACATTCTTTTGGTATGATCTTGTTTCTTGTTTTCATTTTATGTTCATTGAAATTCCTGATTTTGTTTGAACTAAAGATAAAGTGTGGCTAAGGTTAACGATAATGTCACTGGAGGCAATTTGTGTAGACATGAAGCCAATTTAAATGCTGTCCTGCTGTTACAATGTGTTTGGAAGAGAAATCAAACCGACTTTATTCGCCTTTTGGCTTTTTATATAGAAAATTAAAAGAATGTAGTTCGATGAGATGTATCACATACATTAATTATGTGTTATAATTAGCCTTCTGTTGAACTGTGATGTTCATAAATTTCTTTTTTTTGATCTAATGCAGAGCTGAGGATGGGCCAACCTGCATCGTTATTAAAGCTCTGGATGAGGACACAACAAAAAGTAGCTTTACCTGGCTCCTTAACATGGATGTAAAGGTGAACTAATAAGCATTTTATTTTATTTTTTTCATATAATTAAAACTTTATTTATGCAATTTCTTTGTGTGCTTGTTTTCTGTTTGGATTAGGGTATAAAGATTCATTTATTTAATCTATTGTTGATGGTATTTTTTTTTTTTAAACTGAGATTACATGGGGTAGTTATGAGCAGTCAGTGTTTCACCTCCAGTTTATTGCTGTAAGTTTAGTGAAAAATCAGGAAAAAATTCTCATGACAGAGTATTGAGTATCCCAGCAGCCACTCACATCAGAGCTAATTCACCAAACCATTTTCACCATATCAAACAAATCTAATTAAAATTTCCTGTTTGTGTAAAGATTATATTCAGTGAGTTGCAACTATGTTTTCAACATGCCTGCATTATGTGGGGTGACTTGCACAATGGTGCCCTTCTGCTACACAAATCCATCATATGAAAATGGAAAGAGAATGGCACAACAACAAATGAACCAAAACATGGCTGTTTACCTGAACTGACAGGCCAGGTAAGGAGAGCATTAAAAAGCCAAGGAAGAGACCCTTGGTAACTTTGGAGGTGCTGCAGAGATCCACAGCTCAGGTGGGAGAATTAGTTAATCGGACAACTATTAGTTAACCACGCCACAAGAGTAGGCTTTAAGAAGAGTGGCAAGGAGAAAACTTTAAGATACCCTGTGTATAGTTTGCAACAAGCCATGTCAGGAACACAGCAAACATGTGGATTAAGATGCTCTTATCATTTGAGACCAAAATTAATCTTTTCAGTCTGGTGGCAAAGCACTATTTATGTAGGAAAACAAACTGCATGTCACTCTGAACACAGCATCCTAATGGTAAAATATGGTGGTGGCAGCATCATGCTCTGGGGGTGATTTCCTGAAAAAATATACTAAAGCCTGCAAAAGACTTGAGACTGAGGAGAAAGTTGAACTTCTCACAGGACACTAAGGCTGCACCCTTTAGCCACAGCTACTATAGAATGGTTTGGATCAAAGCATATGGATGTGTTAGAATAGCCCAGGTTGCAGTAGCTAAAAACTGATGTTCAGAAGCCCTCTTTATTTAACTGAACTTCATCTATTTTGCAAGGTAGTATTGGCAAAATGCTCAGCCTCTACATGTGCATAGCTGGTAGAGACATACACCAAAAGACTTGCAGATGTAGCTGATGAATATGGTTCTACAAAGTATTGAGTTAGTGCTCTGAATACCTCTTGTATAAGTTTTATTAGTGAAAACTTTTGAAAAACCCTACATCCCTTTCTGTCTACTTCACAATCATGCGCATCTTTGTGTTGGTCTGTTTCCTAGAATCCTAATAAACTACATCAAAGCATGTGCGTGCAAAGTACTAAATTTCCCGACATTACTGTTTTGCTTCATCCATTTCTTTTACCTTGGAACATATTTGCATATGAAAAATTCAGGCAAGTCTAATAAAGTTTTCCTTTTTCCTCAGGGCTGGCTGCCTAAGTCCATTGTCAATCAGGGTTTGCCTCGAGCTCAGCTAGATTTCACAAGACACCTTCGAAAACGTCTCAGTCTGAGATGACTGAGTCTTCATGAGTGTCACACTGCAGCAGGACTTTGTCCTTGTTCAAAGGAGGTGGGGGCATAGTGACAGACTTGCTGAACAGCAAAATGCTATCCTGTTGAACAGAAATACTTCCTGAAGGAGATGACCAGCTTGAAGAAGAGCTAGCAGAGGGGAGAACCAGCCTGGTGGATGGAAGATGGATTATAATAGGAATAAATGTCAAATTGTGCCACTTAAACCTCACAGAGATTTCCTGTTTAAGAGTCACAACTTGTCTCTTGATAAATGACACCTTGTAAATGACTGAATAGAATTAATAAAGTGCTTCAATGTGCATGTACTGGCTGACTTGTTTTTACTTATCCCTTATAAAAATAGGCTAAATTCATTATAGGCAAACTATACAGCACATCTTATCACAGGAAGTGTCCTGTAGATCTGCATTAATTGATTTAGAAAGAAATGAGCTATGAATTAAAGGCTTTGGTTGATAAAATGCTATTTAGAGAAGCCGTTATGATCTCTATTCACATGTAATGCCTTGCACTGTATTTCTACCTCAAACTTTTTCACATTTGGTCACAGTACAACCATAGACTTCAATGTATTTTACAAATATTTTATTTTGCAGGACATCACAAAATGAATAAGTGGAAAAGTGAAAGTGTCTTCAGCCATTGTAGTACCATATTTTGCTGCAATTACAGCTGAAAGTCTTTTGAGGTATGTCTTTATCAACTTTACACATCCAGATGCTGAAACTCAGATACATTGGATATAGAGCATCTATAAACAGCAGTTATACAGTTTTGCCACAAATTTCCAATCATGCTGTATGATGGTAGACGACAGACTGAATGAACGTTTTGTTGCTGCAGCAGAATAGTGTCCAACGGATCTGACAAATACAGATGATTCAATAAAGGGGCAGCAAGTTACATGTGCTTATTATTAGAGTCAGATGCTGAAAAGAGGGAAGGGAAGATGAGGGAAAGGAGACAGTAATAGACATACTCATGGCTGTGAAACAGACACTGGGTACTTGAAACTTCTCCACAACTTTAGTCCTGACCTGTTTGTTTATCCTGATGTTGTTTGTTCTCTAACAAACCACTTAAGCCTTCACAGAATGTAAGTGGATGCTACTTAATTATTAGTTGATTTTTGAAGGACATTGGTGGTACTGTATCAGAGTGAAGGGAGCTGAATGCACATAAACACCACAATTTTCATGTATTTATTTGAAAAATCCTTTGGAAACCAAGTATCATTTTCCTTTCATGTCACAGGTATGCACTAGTTGTGTTGGTCTATAAAATATAATCCTAATAAAACACAATGACCCTTGAGGCTGTAATGTGAGAACTGTAGGGGGAAATATTAAAGGGCTGTTAATGCTTTTGCAAGGCACTGTGTTGGTACAAAAGGAAACTTATAACTGAAATAAAAAAAGAGCACAGTGAAATAAGAAAAATCCTTGTTCTTTTTTTGAAATGAATTTTACTTTGCTCACTTTACCACTTAGAAATTCAATAAATATTAACACTTAAAGCTTTCATTCATGTACGTATATACAAGAACTATACAATAAACATAGTGAAGGTGTTAACCAGAGAGCCTAGACCTGTAGCATTGCCTATTGTTTCCAATTCCAAATGTTTTTAACTTGTAATTTACACTATGTACACAATCTGAAAACTGAAGGAGTTACAAAAATATTATAACATGTTCTTTCTGAAGTTTTCTTTAGTCCCTAAAGCATTAAGTCCCACAAAGACACACAGAGGGCATGCTACAGTACAGTGGGGTTGGCTTTCAAATGTCATAATTTTGCATCAGTGAGAATAAATCACCATTACATTAGACTTGGAAAATAAAAATAGTAACAAAAAAGAGCACCAGAGACAAGAAAGCAGTGAGGGTCCCTGCCAGGAGTGCAGACCATAAACTCTTCAGCGCATCACCAGAAAAAAAATTAGATTTTTATAGCCTTTTATAGACCATTATTTTATTGTTTTTAGTTAAAAGCTAAAATGAAACAAATCAATTCAGAAAGCTTTTTTTACTTACTGGGTTAATATCATCTGCTTAAAGGTCAAATTGGGATTTGTAACAAATTTTTAATATGGCTAACCTTTAGTTTCAGTTAAACATTGAATGTCCTGCATTATAATACTAATTGATAGTAACACATCAGGGTGATGTTTCAACAAGACACTAATTTGTAAGCATATGTAAGAAAATGCAATTAGGTTGCTTCAGAGCCTTGAAAATATTCACTTTTTTGCAGACTGATACATAAAACCCTGTCTATGTTCAGTTTGTCTGTTACAAAAATAAATCATACAGATTATGTGTTTAGTCTCAATATCTGAGAAAAAACTGAGAAATAAAACCCATGGTACTCTAAAAGCGAATCTGATTACATTTAAAAGTCTTTGCTATTCTTATTTTCATGTTTATTTATTCATCTTCTGCATTTGCTTTAACAAGATTTAAACACATTATGCATAGCACCTTTGCCACGTTAAACTATTTGTTGAATTCTGATTAAAATTATAAAACCTGAATGGATGTATTAATCGTTTACAGAAATCAGCTGCTGACTTGTCAGAATCCTATAAACAACCCTATAGGTTTCATGACTTTTACTTCTTTTTGGCTGTAAGAATGATGATGATGATGATAATGATGATGATGATGATTATTATCTTATGTTTCTCTTAATTTATTTTTATTTTTTTATTACTACAGCGCTAACATTAAGGTTCAAATGGCTTTTGGCCAAAATAAATAAAATAAAATAAAAACAACTGTTTTGAATTATGCTGTAATATTTATTTGTCCACCTAGTAAATGTTGGATTTCTAGTAAAAAAAAAAAAAAAAGAGCGAGAGAGAAACAATATTTTGGAATTAAACTGGAATTGGCAACTTAAAGTGCAACTTGAAGATTGCTTGGCACAAAGAGGTAATGAAAATATTTTTTTTTTCTCATGATGTAATCCTTTAAATTCTCTTTTTAACTGGAAAAGGTCAATTGTTCTGGTGTAACACTAATGAAGCTATGGTGGGCACATGGACCAACATGTTCACAATCCAAGTTCAATAGTAGTTCTAATGCACTTGAAAAAACAGGGTAACACAACTGTACACAGATAAAAACATGAATGTAGCTATGCAGTCATCACATTTTGAACATGTCCTGTAGTCTGATTAGTTTACAGCACCTGTGTTTTGACATTTCTTTCTTCTGTTTCATATTTTAAGCACAGAGGGCATAGTGCTTGCAGATGTTTCACACATTTTGCGTTGAGGTTTTGATGAGGTAACCATCACTGGGCTTGTCAGGGTTCACTGGCATAGAGAAAAACATGTTAAAAATACAGAGGAAGACAAGAAGTGAGCTGATTTTTCAGATCAGTCCCACTAATGCTCACAGCATTCCTCACTGTTCATTGCTGAGCCAACAGGTTTCTGTGACTTGAGTCCCTCTCTGATCCTAAATTGTCCCTTCTTGACCTGGTGGCAACAGGGCCTAAAGTGCTCTTCAGATTGTGCTCTTTCGACACACCTCGACTTGAGTCTTGTTTGGGCTGTGGCAGCCCTGGAGGTAGACGAGTATCCAGATGGGAATCTCTCCTCTCTTCATTTGTGAAGGAGTCAACGGTGGGATGTGGGGACAGAGCAGCATCTGTTGGTGGAGGAATCTTAGCAGCAGCAGCCGTGGTTGGCGTGGGGATGGTGGAGAACAACCATCGTCTCATGGCTTTAGTGGTTTGTGACAGGCTCTGAGTGGTGGTTGCCAGCCATGACGCCTTGGCTGAGGCGGAATGGGAGGGTGTGGCGGTCTCAGGCTCAGTCTTGGAGTCAGGAACATATGTTGTGTGGCTTTCTTTTTTGTTGCATGACTCACAACAAAGCTTATAGTATCCAGGAATGGAACAGTAACGAGCCAGAACTTCCATTTGACAGAAAATTGATTTATCCCCCAGACATGGCTCATCTAGTAACAGAAGACAGCTCAGCATTACTAAGTAAAACATTTAAATATAAGAGATGTACCAAGAATTTGACAGGAACCGACTGATATTCACCTTGATCAAAAACTCCAAAATTCAGTCAATGTCTGTACCACTACAAGTTACTATTGGTTCACTATAACAAGAACACACATCGGTGTGGACATTTTTACTGAGGGAAGAAGAGTCAAATTTGGCTATTTTCAAAATCAGCAGTGATGAAAGAAGTCAGAAAGCACAAAAGGTGTAAAAAGTTGCTTATGAGGAAACTGTATTTTTGGAGGACGTATGTGTGCATTCATTCAGGTTGAGACTTAAACAGAGCATAAGACTTAAGCAGATAACAGGATGGTCAAATGTAATACAGCAAAGTTGATCTGTTTTTCATTTTGTACTTTGAACTTGTCTGTCATGAAGCAAGTTGGATATGGAAATGTTGGTGGATCTATGCAAATCCTACAGTTAAGGTAAGGGTCTATATTCTCTGGAGAGTAAACTAAGAAATGCTATTGTTTTAGTGATGCAAAGCATGCTAGTTGCTAATGTTAGATTCTAAAGACAGTTTATGAGGTGAGCTAAATATAAAGTTAAAAAAAATACAAATCTTTAATCAGCAGGGCAAAGCTTTACAAAAACAAAGAATGGAAATAGCCCATCTACTTCTGATCAGTGCATCACCAGATATTTTCAGATTTATCAATTGAATTTATTTTTGCAACAGATTTCAAATTAACTTACTAGAAGAAAATTTCTGAAAGGGGCTTTCAGAAGCTTCATGGAATATGGCTTCATCCTTCATTGTAGAATTATCTGTAGTTCAGAAAATGAGAAAGTAAATGTTAGCCTAGGACCATAAAACCAAGGCAATAAAGTAATAATAATACCAAAAGGAACGATAAACCACTATACATGCCAAAAAAGACCCAACACCTTATTGCATTTTCCAGGAAAACCAGAAGAAATGTTTGCTGCAGACTTTTTGAGGACACAGCAATAAAACAAAAGTGGCAGTGGGTCATCACTGAAAGAACATTTTGATAAAAAAAAAAAAAAAAAAAAACCTAAAATGTCTTGTACAACGATTTTGCACCCACAGAGTATATTATGAGCCAAGAGTGTTTTGAACTCCTGGAGTGAGTCATCACACAAATAGAAAATCATAATCAAAAACAACAAATCCAGCTATAAACAGGAGCCTCTCAAGAGAAGGACAGCAGATTTCCAGAGAATAAGAGTGCTGATTGAATTCCTTGAATTTAACTCAGCAAACAAAAACTTCAGCATTACTGTGTTTGCTTTTTAATATCCCTACCTCCGTCTCCTCTATTGCTTTTCTCATCTTAGTTTCAACCAGTAACTGAGAAGAAAAAAGAAAAAGAAGAGCTGGAGACTGCTCAAAGCAATATAAAAGTGAGTCCTTCATGCCACAATTACATGTACAGCAAAAGGCTTTAAAGATCATGTACACTGATGAAAGACATTTGTTTAGCATACAGGCATTGCCCAGTAACAATATTAATGTATACCATGGTTTTAAAAAGCTACAATTTCAAAACCTCCTAAATTTCTCATCCTGCCTTTCCTATGGCTTAAAGCTCTTTCAGTAAGATGGCAGAAAAAGTGTCAGTTTGACAAATTGGGCTGTTTGGACATATTACATCACATAACCCTGTTTAAAACAGTTGGAAAGCTAGGACATATTCAGCTCCAAGCTGGCTACCCAAGCAGATAGTCTGACAAACAACCCAACCAATATCAGGTTGTTGTACTTGTGTGACAACATAAGCAGCAGAACAGCAAAAAGACCTGTAATATTCTACATAGTAAAGAGCAAGCTCTTGAAATAATGGGTTTTATGCTTTTTAAATAAATATATACAGCAAAAAATGGGCACACATACAGTTAACCCCTATATGTGTGTTCACAATCACCTTGTTAACAGTTAACAAGATGATTTAACATTAACAATACTGCCATATCATAGCTAGGTAGGGGACTGGTAATTGTTTTGTGTCATTTTTGTGGGTCACATAATATCCAATTGCTAAAAAAAAGTCAACAATTCTGATTCAATCACTTTTAAAACATAGCTCTGAGGAAGGGTAAGGTGAAACTGCAATACTAAGATCCCATGACCACAGTGGATCCACAAATATCTTCTGTCTTATTAATGGCAGGTTTAAACGAAAACTAAAAATTGTTGTCTTTTTTGTAGATATACTGCAAAAGGGAGCATATGACATCATGCATTGTCATCTCCCTGGGAGTAAACCCAGAAATAGCTATTGTTATCGTGCAGGTAAATCTTTGGAAAATTCACAGCCTCTGACTTGAAACGCTGAATTGCCAAATTCATTTAAAATTTTAAGAGTAACCCACAAATTGTCGTTTATGACAAGCAATAGGTCAAATATTATTTCCACCAGTTATTTTTGTGTATCATTCCCTATCTTTTGGGTGCCACTCCAGAATTACTCCAGTCATGAAACTGCATCTCACGCAGAGAATGTCAAGCTGTGAAGAGCATGTGAGAGCATTCATATGCAAACAAGCTGCCAACCTGAGTCTCCAGACATTTTACTGATGGTGTATAGGAAACTGCTCTGCATGTCAGACTGATGAGCTTTCAAATTGATTATGATCGGACTATGATTTCATAGTCGTAAGAAAATATTTGAAGCAAGTTGCTTTTCTGTTGATATGAACAGTAAAGTTTCTAAAATAAATTGGTCAAAACAGTTAGTGCAGGAAAAATTCACGGTCTGACAGTCAAATTTGACAACATTTCTCCATCATGTATACAGAGCAATATATGCTGCTCTACTTTCCTTCTGCTTGTTATTTGGTTTGCACTGAGTAAAGTAATTAGGATTAAGTCAGATTTTATTCACGGAATTGTAATCTTTTCAGAGTTTAGGGTGTTTTTCTAAAAGTCTGTCTTTTTGACAGAAACAAATGGCGTGCTGTGCTGTGTCTTCTCACTTACATTTTGACGATGCAACACAGAATGTTTTTTCCCCCTCAAACTTAATTTCCTGAAACCATCGATTTTACCGCAGCTGGCAATGGTGTGCCTTTACACTGTGAAATACAAAACTGTGCTGTTTACATTAAATAAGTCTACTATGTCAGTTTTTACTGCTTTGATAACATAACAAAACTAGACGGTAAAGTACAACTTTTATAAATCTGATAATCTGTTCATTTCCAGGTTCACAGCAGGAATACTTTTTATTTGCAAAAATATAATTAAAACTTTCTCAATACTTTAGCTTCAGTCCAGAGTGTGAATAAAAATCTCTGAAATCAAACCAAAAAAGTATCAATCTTAGGTTGTCCAATATCTGTCACTCCAAACTGAGTGGAAATCTGTAAGTTAAATTGATAGTAAATGACCTGCAGCAAACAGGACCCCTTATTCAGCCATTAAATGTGTGAAAAAAAAGACAGGAAAAAGAGAAAGAAAGGGTACAAAAACAAAAGACTTTAATTTTCAGCAATGAAACTGCTGAAAATGTCACACTTTACAACTAATAAAGTCAAGGCACTCCAAACTCCCTGGAAAAGTGTAACTGTAACAAATGTTAAAGGGATTTCACTGCAGTCTTTACTCTAATTATAGCCTGTTTCTCTATGGCTATAGCTTATACATTGTTGTACTATTTCACAGTGGTTACACTGTGAAACAGAAGTAAAATTCCTTCAAAGTCTGAGGAAATTTGAACAAGGGCTGCACAATATGAGAGAAAACTTAAAACTGTGATATATAGTTGACTAGGATGTTAATAGAGATTGCGATTAATCTTGTCTTTCTTCATCACAATGTCCCCATCTCTCACAAAAGGCAGAGCAATACATCCACCTGACCTAATATACTACTGACAAGCAGACTTTAAATGCATGGTGCTTAAAACAAATAGTCAACTAAGCACTGCATTCAAGCATACCATTTCTGTTTGAATATCGGAAATCATGAAATTCTGATGATTGTAATTGAATATATTGTCAAACTCTAGTTTGTAACATTGAGAGGTTTTAAATAATTAAAGCCTACATGTCAAAAAGAAGCAAAGGACACTGCCTTGTCCTGGTAACATTTCAGACCCACAAAACATCTATTCTTCTTTGTGTTTCCTTGGGACATTTGAACACAATAGGTTCCAGAGGTGCATTCATTATCTGGTAGACTTGAAACCACTTTAAGCCATCTTTAAAGCTGTAAGCCTCAACAAGCTAGGATGCTATTAAAAAGGTAAAGAAATATGCAATGAAGTATGAGACTGTTTATATTGCAACTAAAGCAGTGGACTCCATCTCTGCTTCAGTTGTCCAGGTTTTGCATCTTGAACAACCCATTTAATACCCACCTGAATACATGATTAAAAATTGATAAATGATGCACAGTAATAAAAAACGAGTTTATTTGTCATGTTCACCATTTGATGTGTTCACTTTGGCTTTAATTCTAGACTGAATATCCCACCATTGTTTAATTGATACAGCCCACTTCCTGTTGACATTTAAGCAAATCTTACCTGGACATGGACTTAGTTTGCAGATAAGTACAGTTTCTGGCTTCTCGCCCTCACATTCTGTGACGGTGCTGTCGTTGGCCTTGCAAGCCACCTGCCTTTGCTGAATCCCTTCGCCACAGGTCACTGAGCACTACCACACAATAGTCAAAGACAAAATACAAGCAGACACAGTTTGGTTGATTCTGACATTTATGTACACTTATGCTTTCTGCATTTTCTCAATAAAGCCTAAAACTTGGCTTTCATATTCTTCCTGACCTTCACACAATGGATCTAAATACCATTTTAAAATCAATACTGCTAAATAATAAATGGTGAACCATTAAATTAGACTAAAAGGAACTCCAGCCTGTTTCCCTCCACATTCATTGGCACCTCTGAGAGGATCTGTAAAACACCTTAAAATAAGTAACTCTTCAATTTCAGTACCATAATTACCCTAAAAAGAATAGATAAACCTTTTAAAGAGTGACTTTATTCATGAGGGAAACATGTTAAGGATTTTTGTTTTGTCTTCTGATGGTTTTCTGTTGTATGTAATTATCTTTTTTATTCTTATTTAAAGAAAAAAAGATTCTTTAAACTCTTGTGCTGATGTTGATCAGATTACCACTTTAAATAATTACACATCATTTACTAAAACTGACCACATCATCAATGTATCTTTGATTTTAGGAAAAAAAAAATCCTTACCTGAGACCAGGCTCCTGTCCTCCACTGAGGAGGGCATGCAGTGTAGTTACATACTCTCCTCATTTCTGGGCGATCGGCTGTGCAGTGTTTGCTGTGGACAGACCTGCTTGTGCCATTGTAAAGCGGCTGCATGCACTGCACCACCCTCGTCTGGTAGCCTAGCTTCCCGCAGGTCTTACTACAGGAACTCCAATCTTCTACCACCCACCTGTCAGCACAACAAATGCTGTAAAAAGGTTTCCTTACACATCTTTTAAATATAATTTTAGTCATGTCTGAGTAGGCGTGATGCTCTACATTAAGATTACTAATAAGGGCTAAGGGCAGAGTAATAATATCTTTGACTGAAGCTCACTTACACAGGCTGGCTGCACTCTTGCACATTACAGCGTTTGCGGATGGGTTTTGGCTTTTTGCTGGTTTCACAAAAGTTTCGATGGACTAAACGGCCATCACTCTTCCTCCTGCATCCATATTTTGTGTACTGTATTCCTAGAGAAAGAAAAGGTTCAACAATCTGAGAACACATGAATGTATTTTTTAAGACTAAAGTTATGGAAACAATCACAACATTTGAGGACAATATATTCAAAAAGGTGTCAGAAACATTCCTCACAGAATTTGGTGACATAGTATCATCACACAGTTGCTGCATATTTCTCAGCTGTACATCCATCAATGAGAACATCTCATTCCACCACATCCCAAAGGTGCTCTGTGTTCATCCACACAATTACCCCTCACTGGATAATTTTGTCATTTTCAGGCTTATCACTGTACACCTGAGATCCTGTTTGGCACTAGCATCAATGCCACATATTAAAATTAGGTGAGTTTAATTAACATGTTTGTATATTCAAAGTATGAGAAAAGTTTATTTATAAAGTTAATGACGCATGCTCTTTTGTGTCTCAAACTATGTTTGTGGAAGTCTATCTAATTGTATGAGTATGAGAGAAATAAATGCAAAAAAATCCCCTTGAATATTAACCCCTTGAATATTGCATCTGCTGTGCTTCCTTGTATTTTCACCACCATTTGCGTCACTGGATAAAAATATCAGTAGGTGGAAATTGTAGATTAAACTTCTGTTTACAAAAATAAACTGCTTTCTGAAAAATAAACTGCTTTCAAAAAGTAAATTCTGCTTTATCTGGTACTGAATGCTTCCTGTCACTGTTACAGTCTTTTGATTTGATCCACACACATTCTTTCATTTACAGAAGTAACAGAGACAAAAAAAAAAATTAGGGGTGGAAAGAAAAATCCAAAATTTCAATGCCAGATGCAACAAAATATGTCAATCTTCTTCTAGAACCTTCAAATTGTGCCTTGACTTTAAAGATTTATTTCTACTAACATCATAAAAACTTATTTGCAGAAGTTTTACATGCTTCCCAATAGCTATTTGGTGGCATTTCAATTATTTTTTTTCTCCTTATTTATCAGTATCACTTTTTTTCTTTTTTTTGCTCAGCCCGTTAAAGTTTTAAATTAAATCTTTATTAAGTTTAATAAATGCATTTACAAAAAAGCCTATTGGGTTATTTCTGCACCCCAAATGCGGGTTTATCTGCTTTTGAACTCTACAAAAACCTGATCAGAACTCATCAACCCTGTTTTGCATACTTTGGATGTAATCAGTGATTACTTTGATAACATGAAAAACGGTCGTGTGTGAATAACCAGTAGATCCATAGTTTCTGAAATATTGAGACCAGCCCATCTGGCAGCAACAATTAATGCCATGTTTAAGGTCAGTTATTCTAGCTTTATTCCCCAATCTGATGGGTGGACATCTTTAACGCATCTAGATGCCTAAATGCATTTTGTTGCTGCCATTTGGCTGGCTGAGTCATTATTAACAATCAGTTGCACAGGTATACCTAAGGAATTGTTTGGCAAGTGTATTTTACGCATTGTCATAAATGATTTTTTTTTAAATTATTTGTAAATAAAATGAGGTCTTTATTGTTTATCAATCTAATAATTTTTGAAGCAGAATTAAGCTTAAAATCAGAATCAGCAATTTAAAAACAAAAATCACTTATTTAGTAATCCAGCTATGAGTTATGCTTGCCAACCCACTTTCTGGAAGCCTTAACTTAAAATATTAATGCTCTGCAAGGTCAGGCCGATCTGCCGAAATCCGTTCGCATTGTCGCAGTTGCGTAACGAAAATCACGTCGTTTTGTTCTCAGTTTAGTCTGCCACTTCTTGTTACAAACCCCCAGGCGAACTTTGTGCCCCCTCTGCATGTAAAATTATTGTAGGAATGGTCAAAATTTTGTGGGTGTGTTTGTTTATGTTTATGTCAACAGCCTCAACTAGTCAACTTCCAGAAGTCGGTTGTTCAGCCAGAGAGGAGGACGTATAGTTTTGAGCGGCAATTGTCTGAGGCCATGAGAAAGTATGCACTGTTGGACCAAAACACGAAACTTCCCAGTTCTGGTCCGATGCAGTGGGCAAACATCCCACCGATGCCTTGCTTTCTTTTTTTTCCCCATAACATGACAAATAAAATGAGATGTTGCAGCTCATCAATCATTATTTCTTCCGAACTTGTGAACTTGTAACAGTCCTTCCTCTCTGTCATAGTTGCTGTACTTACTATACTGTTGTAAACCACACATATGACATAACACCATGACGTATACTGCAGCGGGAGAGGTTTCACAGGACCTTGGCTCAGTGTGTCTTGTGTTAAGCCCTTTAGTGACTATTACCTATTTTATGGATTAGAAACCTAACACAACATACTCGGTGAAACCCATAACCCAACCTTGTTGTGTTTCATCAATACAGGACTGAAGCAGGAAATATGACCAAAATGGGTTAATTTTAAATGGGTTAATAATAACCAATGCAGAAGATTCTCAGCTGCTGATGCACTCAGCTTTTAAAGAACATCAGCAGATACGCTATTTCAAAACAATAATTTGAAGTTGTAAACATTGTAGCTTTTCCACATACACTTACTGACCTCCGCCACATGGTTTGGAGCACTGAGACCAGCTTTTTAGCGCCCACTCATATGTGTCCAGCTCGGCAAGAAGCACATTGTTGTTGGTAATAAGTGGCAGCAGGTCCTCATGTATTATGTACTTATAAGTCAAGCTAATTTTGACATCGTCTTCCAGTGGTATGACCTGCGACAAATAAAAAATAGGTAATTGGAAATCTGTGAAATTGGTAAAATTTTAAAGTAACCTTTAGTTTTAGCCTCACTCACCAGAACTACAATGCCTTCATGCAGAGGACCAGTTGTTTTTAATGTCTCCCTCTCTCCATCAATAGAGTACTCCCACTGTAAACCATTTTCAATGAAGGTCTTCGATTCAGCATCTTCACTTTTTTCATTCAATATGAAGTGCCCAGTAACTTGATTCTTCACAGCTGAGTATTGAAGAAAAGGTCATTTAATTAACATGTAGAGAGAAGAAAAGATGCTTGCCATGTGAATTTCTTTTTATAATGATATCTTTGATATATTCTCAAAACGGGAAGCCCGACTGCATTCTGACATTTCAACTACTGTGATGATCCGACACTAATTCCTTCAAGTTAAGTACCATCTGTTCTTCAGAATAGCCATTAAAATCCAGAATGAGAAAGGGAAAATTCTGATGAATGCCACCGAGAGTCTGATTTTAGTCTTGTGACATAAAAATTCCTTGCACTCCTATGTATTATCACTCAGGTTTTTAAAAAAAATTATATAAACTAATCGAACATATTTTTTAAAGTAAGATTATATAAGGCATTTATCAGCAGGCAGAGTGTAGACAGCACTCAAACTTTTAATTTTCAGCTTTCAGCAATCAGTTTGGATGAAAAGAGGAGGTGATCAACTGAAGTAATGCACTGTAATTATGTGTACCAGCATATTTTTCTGCCTTGTCAACTCAACTGCTACGGACAAGAACGGAGGGGAAACTATTTTTTAATCCGGTACTCATCTGGCATCTTCTTTCTCTCTTTTTAAATAAATGAGAACACATTAGTTGTGAATTTGACTATTTTCAAGGATTAATTTTCTGTTGTAGACTGAGATTTTGATTAGGGATAGAAAGGTGGGGATCAAAATCGCACCTGATTTTAGGTTTCAGAGCTGGTATTATTTCATATCCCTGTAACCCCTGTTACCCATAGGTTAACAACAGGCAAGACAAATGTGAATCTAAAGTCGAAACAAGCACTGAAACACTGTATGTTAGCTCCTTTCATTTACAAAATGCCCACTGAGGAAAAACGGTTGGCTGAGCTATAACTGGTCCCCGAAGAAGACACGTCCACTTCTGAAAAGGATAAAGTCCTGCTGAGAGAAGATAAGGTATGATTTCAAATTTCAGAAGAAACATGTTACGCATTTTAAGATTGGTACAAATTTATCAGTGCATAGCATCCAGGTTTTCCATCTCTTTCTGCACTTTCGGCTGAAAATTATCTTTTTGAAATAGTCACATACACAACTACTGAGCTCTCACTAATTTAAAAGCACAGAAAACACACTATCAATATCAAATTAAATTATATTTCACGTTTGTTCTCCGTTCAAAGAAGTGGAGTTGATGAAGTAAAAAAACATCACAGAACATGTAATCAGAAGTCATTTCATTCTCATTCATCAGGTCATCCTCCAAATCTTGATGAGAAGAGGTAGTAGCTGTGATTGAATTATTCAGTTTAATGTGTCAATGTTAGTATAACTCATAGTAGTGCATATTTGTGAAATAGAAGAAAAAAATTATACATGGTTTTCTTATTTTTTTTTTTTTTTTTTTTTTTTTGGACAAACAGAAATCAGAAAAGTATGGAATGAATTTTTTTCATCCCATTTTAATCTTTTACCCATAAAAACTTCAGTTCAACCAAATGCTTTTGAAAGTTAAAAGAAGAGAAGTAGAAGATGAAAGAAAGCAGGTCAGAGGCCCATGATAACGCTGGAGCTGTAGAGATCCACAGCTCACGTAGGGGATTCTTTCAGCTGTAACTGCAGTGGAAGATGGTTCTGCAAAGTATTGACTCAGGCAGGGTGAAAATAAACGCATTATAAATTTGATCTGGAACCGATTTTTATCCATCCATTGACCATACCCGTTCATCCTTGCAGGATTGTAGGAGAGCTGGTACCTATTTCCAGTGGTCATTGCTCACCAGTCCATCATAGGGCAACACAGAGACACACAGGACTAACAACCATGCACAAATACACTCACACCTAAGGACAATTTAGAGAGATCAATTAACCTAACAGACATGTTTCTGGACAGTGGGAGGAAGCCAGAAAACCCAGAGAGAACCCATGCATGCATGGGGAGAATATGCAGATTCAATGCAGAGAGACCCCAGGGCAGGATTTGAACCCTGGAACCTTTTCTGCAAGGCAAAAGTGCTACTTGCTGCACCACTGTGCAGCCTCAGATTACTATTTGTAAAATAATTTAAAACCCATGAATAATAAATGAATCATTGAAAAAAAAAAAAGAAAACCATGATATTAAAATATAAATAAAATTTGTGGTTGTAAATTAAGAATTTTGCAAATTAGTAGGAGAACTGAACTAAAATGTGTAAAACTGAAAAGTATTTGATGCCTTAAAAATTATGTTTTTTATTATTTTATAATTTCAATTAGTAGAATCTAAACAGACAGTATTAAACACTATAAAAACAGAAAAACTATGTGAGATCTACTCACCAATTATATGTGGAGAGGTATTGTTTTCTTCAATGATTATGTGTCGGGCTCCCATTGGGATGTCGAACATTTTAAGCATTCCTTAAAATAAAAAAACAGAACAGGTCAGCCCAGAACAGCAAACAGTGACCACTTGTTGGGCAGTAAAGCTGCGGTATGTAACTTTTAGAAAAAAATATATTTTTTACATATTTGTTAAAACTATGTCATGACAGTATAGTATGAGACAGATAATCTGTGAAAAATTGAGCTCCTCTGCCTTCTCCCAGTGCTCCCAGTGCTATCTGCAGAAATACACCGCTCGGTCAGAAACGACCAATCAGAGCCAGGAGGAGGGTCTTAGCACTGTGAATCATGCATGTTTATGCACTGCTCCTCCCCCTTGCTCTCTGCTACTGCAGCTTCTTGCCGACAGCAGAGCCTGTCATGAATGCTCAGCATGGCCACCGATGACAGTGGATAAACAGTTTTCCTGGAACGGTAAGTTGTTTCTCTGCCATTAGCACATTGATTGACAGTGTTAAGACCTTCCTCCTGGCTCTGGTTGGTTGTTTATGACCAGAAGCAGTGCATTTCTGTAGATGGCAATAGCAGCACTGTGAGGTGTAGGAGCTTGATTTTTTTCACAGATTTTCTGTCTCATACCTTAACATCACAACATAGTGACAGTTTTAACAAATATATTAAAAAAACATATCTTTTGTAAAAGTTACATACTGTAGCTTCAAAGCTACAAATTATTTATACCTCGATAATTAGATATAACGTTATGTTTTACCATTCTTTTTGGGGGTCTTAGTGAGTGTTAGCTTCACAGTCCGACAATGGGAGTTATCTCCCTCACAAACTCCACATTTATCCTCTTCTTTGTAAGAGCCAACCTCCTTGTCGCAGCCTACGTGCTGTAAAGAAAAAATCCAGACAGTCAAATCAGAGATACTTTTGTACACACTTAGATTACTTTTCAGGGAAAATTATGTCATGTGTGGACATGGCTCACATTTGGCTTTTTTAAATTACAGTTTCCTAGTAAAGATGTAGACATAACAGATATTGTAGCCAAAACAAAACATTGAACCTTTTCATTCAAAAAGATTAAAGCCTCAGACTTTATGTTCAAGGTTAATAACAGAATAAAACACAAACTGTGTACACTCACTTGAAGTGCAGAGAAGGGCAACATTTCAGTCCAGACTATTTACAGTTTGCACAAAAATATCTGATGACACTCTACTATCAACAACTTCATCAAAAGCACACCAATAAAGGTTAAGGCAATTTGTGAAAATACCATTTCTCACACACACATACACCTTATTCCACATTCCACATTTGTGAAATCTAGTGCTTAAAAAGAATGATGTTTGGTGAAAAAAATAACACAAATTATTCTGAATAGAAATAAGATACCTTAAAATCAAAATTACATTTTTTTTATAATACATGTGCAACTCAATAAATTATAATCAATCAAATTACTGCTGATCATAACTCAAAATTCAGTTTTCACAAAATCTTTGTTATATAGGACCAATCAATGTTTAAATATAGAAATATTGTGTAACTGATGAGTATGTCCACTTATTGTGCAGTACATATGTACAATACTTGGTCAGGCATTTCTTTAGATGAATTACTGCATCAATGTGTTGTGGCATGTCTGTGGCTCTGCTGAGGTGTGCAGGAAGCCCAGGATGATTTAATACTGACCTTTACCTCATCTGCATTGTTTGGTCTGGTGTCTCATCTTCCTCTTGACAATGCTCCATTCATCACCTATGGGTTTTAGTTTTGGTGAGCTTATTGACCAATGAAGCCCAAGGGTATTAAACCAGCTATTGTTACTTTTAGCAGTGTGGGCAGGGGAGTCCTGCTGTAATATCTCCAGTGGACCAACACCAGTACATGGCATGGCTCCCCAAATCATAACTAACCGTGGAAAGTTTACACTGGATCTCAAGGAACTTGGATTCTGCGCCTCTTCACTCTTCCTCCAGACTCTGGAACCTTTATTTCTTAATAAAAATGTTACTTTCATCTGTAAAGAGGACTTTGGACCTCTCAAGGCTGCAAGCATCTCTGTTGCTTTTGAAATCTTTTTTTTTTAACCAAACCTTTTCATTCCACTAAACTTTCTATTAATATGCTTGGATAAAGCACTCTGTGAACAGCCAGCTTCTTTAGCAATGAGCTTTGGAGGCTTACCGTTCTTGGTTGTAGGACTGCTGGACTGTCTTCCCCATGATTGTGTAGGCCATAACATAACGTAACGTAATGTAATATTTTTGTGTTAAAATTTTTTTTATGGGGTTATAAATATTCTTTTTATCTGAGAAACTAAATATTGAGTTTTCATTAGCTGTAGAATTTTCACTTTTTAAATTATTTACTGAAATAAATTAACTTTTTAGTGATAGTCTAATTCAGTGAGACGCACTTGTATAGTTTTTTCATACTATTATATCATGCCATAGTAAAATATTCTGTTTTAAGTAAAACACACTTTTTTTTTTTTAACAATGCTCATATTACTGGGGTTGGATTGTTTCAACTAATGGAAGAACACCTTATGAGAAAAGGTTGATTTCACTAAACCTTTTGGCATTAGCAGCTAAAAGAACATATTTTGCATTTATTTCTTTTTTTTATGCCTTGCCCCTAAAAGTTACAGGCAAAAACAACACCCCTTATGTTTCAAATACAATTCTCATTTGAAAAACAACTCAGTCCTGAAGTGATGTTCTTTAAAAGCTATAGCCTCAGTATGAAATCATTGATTTTGCATCAGTAATTGAGAACAAGTGTCTCGTTCACATGTGTTGGTAGAATGGAGTGGGAAATGGTCTGCAGTATTGGGGGGTTGCTATTGTCTGTCATGGTAAAGAATGAGCAGAGCCAAAGATATCCATTCATCTATATTCCAGCCATCAGCTATAGTCATGACATATGTACCATGACTGAAAGAACTATATCCTGAATACAAGCAGGTGAAATTAGCTCCCTCCACGGGGTGGCTGGTCTCAGCCTTAGAGATAATGGAAGTTCCAGCAGAACTGCTGATTATTTGACTCAGAAGGAGTCAGTTGAGATATTCCTTAGGGGAACACCTTGGGATTCCCTAGAGTGAGCTGAAGAGTATTGCTGATAGGATTTCTGCCTGTGACCAATATGCCCCCTGCAGGTTGATCTCAGATAAGTAAAAAAATTCTTAATAAAATCTGTATATATGATTTTTTAAAAATCTTTCAATTGACTGTTTCACTTAAGACTCACCAGACATTCTCCTCGAGCACAGACGCTGAAGGGGTCTGAGTAGCTGCACCTCGTCCCATCATGCATCACCTGGTTCATGAATACCACCTCTCCAGTTTCCTTTGACTTACAGCTTAGTTCGCATTTACGGGCCTCTGAAAACACACCAACAAACATTCATTGGTTTGTCAAAATATCTTTCAGACCTGACAAACTAATCCACAGACAAAACATACAACACATACACAAATTCAACAATGTGTGAGAGGGTTTTACCCCTCAACAGGTAGAGTCAGCTTTAACAATATTTTTACAGATTTACCATCTGGGTGCTCATATGGCAGCCAGGTGTGCTTGATGTTGTTGTGGTATTTGTTGCTCCGTTGGATGCATTGTTGAGCACGGAAGTCTTCATAAGGCCCAGCACACTCCTCTGTGTTGCACATCTGGTAGTCAAAGGCAGAGCCTGGGCAGTCTCGACCACCGTAGGCAGGCCTGACCCATGATACAAACAGCAGTGATATTATATTACTGACAAAGATCCAGAAGCACCTGATCTTGGAAAAATTCCAGTTCTGAGCTTTGCTTATTTGACTTTATTAATTAACATATGAAACAATATATTCCAATTAAATAAAGCATTTTGCATTTCTAAGTTAAAATATTTTCTCATTACAGATTTTGCTCTTCTTGACCATGTACTGTAGTCTGCTTAAAATGCTTTGCATTTTTTCTTTGAGCATACACTTGTGGCCTTTTCACAGGCATAAACCATGATGTTTTGTTAGGGACTGTGCTTGTTTCTGTTTTCTTTTTGTAATTGCTGCATTTGCATACAGAATATACTCAGTGTACAGGATAAGAAAATCACTTCTTTTTTCATGTGGAACAGCTTCTATTTGACCAGCTGCCACAGGTCTGATTTTCCATACTCTTTCTGTCATTTGCAACAGGATTGAGTTGTTTATTTTCTCAGTGTAAAGGTACTAACTATATCACTTCACAGAAAATGCATGAAAAATTATAACTTTTTTAATACTAAGGCCTAAATGCTTAAACCATACCTCTAATTACCTGATGGCCCAACTTATAGATAACTTAACACCATGTAGCACACTTTATATTTAGCTCCCAAATTTCCCCATTCTCTTTCTCAGCCATTAATTCTTACCTAAACCTCCTCATGTCCCCCATCCCTCTTTTTTGAGATAGACAGGTATAAGCTACTGCATAATTTAGATGTGGAAGGAAAAGGAAAAGGACATGAACTTCTTTCATATGTTTTATGTAAGAATAGCCTCTCCACAGCATGAACCACCATGATGTTTCTCAGTGGGGATCATGCTTTCAGGATGATCTATATTGTTGGCTTTCCTCCACTTATAGTGTATTGCATGTCTGTGAAAAACTTCAATTTTGCTCTTGTCAGACCAGACTTTTCTCCACTGCAATCCAGAATTTTTGTTGGTTTCTTATGACAACAGTTTTCTATTGTAAAGGCTATATCTGTAGCATACACAACTAATAGTTGTTCTGCTGGGAAAATCTCCTATATGAGCTGTGGATCTCTGCAGCTCTTCCAGTGTTACCAAGGGTCCCTTGGCTACTTCTATGATTCAAGCTCTTTTTTTGTCCCAATTACATACTACCTTGTTTTGGTCTATCACATAAAATCCCAATAAAATATACTGAAACTTAATGTGACTAAATATGAAAAATTCAAAGGGTATAAATACTGTTGAAGGCTCCATAACTCCACTGTATAATCAGAAGCATTCCATTCAGCTTTGCTTTTATAGTTTCAAAGTATGTCATGATCTCTTTGATGAATGGAAATAATGTGTTACTTGGCTCTGTTTTGAATCAGTTTCATCACTGCTTCAGCACTCACGGGGGGTCATTGCATTGTCTGCTGCGGGAACGAACTCCACCGCCACATGTCCTGGAACATGACCCAAACTTTGACCAGGAACCCCAGTTTCCATCATGCCCCAGCGGCTCTTGGCTGGACCTCCAGATGCAATTACCCTTGAAGCACCACTGAAATATGAGACAAGATAAAAGACATTTCTGAACAACAGATGGGATGAAAGACAAGTCAAAACATCTAGAAACATTGTAGTTGAGTTCTCTGAAAGCATCACAGGCCTTCTGACGTTCAGTATTCCTTGGGAGTTCCACTTTTTACCAGTCAAATTTTAAAAAAATCACCAATCAAGTTACAAAAGCAGGACAAAAACTTTGTTTTATATAAGCTCTTTCAGTGTCATGTCCTACCTTTCCAGGTGCACACTCTGTCCCATCTACTGGAGGACCTTTTTTGGTTTTACAGAAATACTGGTTGTCAGGGTGGCTGCACCACAGCTGCTTGCAAGGGTCATAGGTTCGAAACTAAAGAGAAGAACATTTTTCAGAATTTACATTAATATCATTTTTTTTCTTTCTTTCTTTACAACTCAGAAATTATGTATGTTGTTGTATTTTCAGACAGTTATCTACTCTAGTCTTACATGTTAAAATCCAAATCATCCCTTTCAACTCACTCAGAAAGATAAAGAATGACTTTCATTAGTGAATACAACTGTATCCAGGTATGCAGGACTTACAGCTGTGCACATTTTGTAACCAACACCAAAATCAAAGCGGCACTGCTCATCCATTGAATAATTTATTCCAGGAAGCTCAGGAAGCTTGGGCCACTTGTGTTCAAAGGGATCATCCAGTAGGCAATCATAGGAGCTATGGAAAAGATTAAAACAAGTTAGGTCTAAATATTATATATGATGAGGGATATTAAGAACACAGAGCTTTAAACTTTTATGGAGCCAGGAGAACATTATAAAAAGTGGTATGGGAGAAGCAGGACATACTGAATATATCTGTTGAGCTCCTGTTTGCTGCAGTGTGACCAGTGATAACGATGGAAGGCTGCTTGAACAAGTGGGGCCATGATGCTGCCCGTACTGGTTTCATCAGCACAACGATTCCCCTGGCCATCGTGCTCCATACCCAGCCTATGGGCCAAAGCAAACACATTAGACAAGAGTGTATACAATATTTGGTGTGCATCATGTTTTTACATTTTTGCAAGTCAATATGACGTACAACTGAGTAGGACTTACATTAGTGGTTTATCAGATAACCGAAGAGTGAGGTGATAACACTAATTATAGTAACCTCTCATTGTATTTATTATGGGGGGAAATGAAAATTATTCTTTTTACTATATATTTGTCAACATTTGTTGTTGATGGTGTTATCTTTATTTGCAAAAATCTATTAATACTTTTACTTGATTAAAAAAAAACCACTTTATTTTTATCCTAACAGATTTCTTCTTCTTTGCTTTTTTTTTTATCACACTTAAATGTTTCAGATCAACAAACTAATTTTTAGATTAGACAAAGATGACCTGGGCAAATTATGGACAGGAAAAAGTGATCCTAACAAGGCTTATTCTATGTGGAAGCATAATTATAATATGTCTGATTATGAAAAGTAGGCCAAAACATTAGTTCTCAACGCTGGTCTTTATGGCCCACTATTCTTTGTGTTTTAGAAGTGTCTGTGCTTCAACACACCTGTTTAAAATTATTGTATGATCTCCTCAGCAAGCAAATAAAACAAAGCAACAGAAAAGCACCTAAAACCAAACAGTGGATCCTGAGGACCAGGATTGAGAACCAACTGGCAACGAGCTCTCAACAAATCATGGTCCTATCTGGTGAGAAGCAAAGTCATTAAAAGCTATCAGTCTCAAAGGGGTTTCAAATCCATTTATAAGGCTTTGGGACTCCAGCAAACTACAGTGAAAGCCTTAATCCACAGAGGAAGAAAACAAGGAACAGTGGTAAACCTTTCAAGGAGTGTCTGCCCAACTAAAATTACTCCAAGAGTGAGTCAGTGACTCATCCTGAAGGTCACAACAGCACCTAAAACAACATCTAAAACACTGCACTAAAACTTGTAAAGGTCATTGTTTGTGATTCAACACTAACAAAGACACTGGGCAGAAATTGCATAAATGGGAGAATGCCAAGGTGAACCCACTGATGACTAAAAAGCCATTTCTGCAAAGTAGAGTGGGCCTGAATTCCTCTTCATTATCGCAAATGCTTCATGTTAGTTGGTGCTGCCTATGGTGGGACAACCAGCTATTAGGGTTAGGGGGCAATAACTTTTTTTACATAGGTCCAGGTTAGTTTGAATAAGAAACCCGCATATCTTTTTTACTCAGATCATTTTTGTATGAATTAAAACATTGTGTGATGAACTTAAACGTTAAGTGTACCAACAAATGCTTTCTAAAGGCACTTTGTTATTATTCATTCCTTTCATTTCTTATTTCTCTATCAAATAAATTTGTCAAAAGAACTATATCTAATATTTTAGTTCTTGTTTGTCGTAGTTATGTTTTACCCTGCTCAAAACTTCAGACATATTAGATAAAACCTTAGCAAAACCGACAGCTATAAGTTCAGTATTTAATGTTTTAAATAAAATAATATTCTCTTCTTGCTCTGGAAAATTAACCACTTTTTCATGTTTTCCATCTCTGTTAAAGTCATAAATACAACAAACTAAATATAACATCAAGTGACAAATCCCACAATTTTCATCTAAAGACAGGAAAACAACATGACAAGACAAGGGAGTGCTGAAGATAAACGCAGACTTATTTATAAGACATCCTGTTGTTTTATAAGAACTATTCCTACTAATTATTACTAATTTCCATATTGTATTACACATGAACATCAATCACGATATATTGTCTGAATTTAATTGCAAACAATTCATCACAAGAAAAGCTTTTCACACTGACAGCTTAACAAACCCTTGGTGCCAGGTTGCCAAAACTAATGAGTAAAACCACATCAGGGGGTCAGTTTTTAACTGAACAATCCAATCAAAAACTGGCAGAACCTCCCTGAAGCTAACAGACAGCAACAAAATGACAGATTTTTGTATGTTTTGGTAAATATTTAAATTTAACCACTGAAAACCACAGGAGGTACTTTAAATGATGTCTTGTTGGATGCCATGAAGAGGAGCACAACATGTCAGAACTCTTTCAGGTCTAAAAGCTTAAAAAAGTTTACTCTAAAGAGAAAGATTATAGGTAAAATGCCAATTAGATTCAAATTAAATCTTTCTTCTTTAGGTTGACATAAAAATACTGTAGCAAAAATAATATATGAACTTTATACCCTCTAAATGTGTAAAACTGAACAGGTTGTTTTAGAGAGGTATTAGGTGGTTTAGTTTTATTTAACTCTTTGTAGAAGGTAGTTTCTCAGGAGTTGTAGATGCTTAAATCTAAACAGCAGACTAAGGAAATTTAAGACTCTCTCAGTTAAGTTGGCACATGACTTTCTAACAACTTTTCTACATGCAAATGTGATCCATGCTTCACTTGAAACAGTAAGTCAGAGACATGATAACATTAGACATTGGAACAATGAATCCTGTTTTCAGCATTAACTGTCCCAGAGTAGCTCTTCTGAATCTGCAGAAATCTGCACCTCAGATGTGATAACCAGGACAACTAGTGTCTGTGCACTCCACAACTCTGGCCTTAATAGAAGAGTGGAAAGAAAAAAGCTATTGTTGAATGCAAGTCATAAAAAGTCTTGTTTGTATTTTGCTCCAAGTCATGTACTGTGGACAAAGGTGCTCTGGTCTAATTAGACCAAAATTGTACATATTGTCTAAAAGAAAAATGCTATAAGTAGTGGAGATCTTACACTACTCATTACCCTGAACACACCACTCCCATCATAAAAACATTATGGTGGCAGCATCATGCTGTGGGGATAGCAGACTCTAAAGAATTGTTAAAATTCATCATTATTTGGACAAAAACAAAATAACAAGATCCTCTGCATGCAATAAGTATTAAATTACAGTATCATCAACCTAAACATTGTTTTCCACAGTTATTTAACTATTTTTATCAATCATCATTGCAGACATTAGGAGAAGAGACAAAAATCTATTTCTTACTTAACAACAATAGGACTGAAAGCTTGTCATTCAAAAAACAAGAGTCCATCTTTTTTTCAGACATAATCACTAGAACATATTCATCTACCCAACCTCACTTCTCTGTGATCATGTTCATAAAGCCTAAAGATTATCTCTGCATGCAATAGGAGGACAATATGGTGAAAATGGTGCACTTCTTTCACTATCCTTGTATCCTTGAAACATGCTCGGACTCTGCAGGAACATCAAGTTTTTCATTCAACCAACCAGAACGTGCTTAGACTGACAATCTCAAAGAGTAACAATGATAATATCCCACACTAGCTGAACGAGACTGGTGTTAAGCGAAGATCAGTGATGCAACCATATAGCTGATCAAACCCATGAGAAACTACGATCGTCAAATTAGTTTGTTTTTAGTTTTCTTAAAATCAAAAAACTCTGATTCACTCTGATACATCAGATATGAAAAATCTCTTGGTTTTACAAAAAAAATCATCCTCTCCACTGAGCAAAAGTCATGACTCCCAAAACATGAGTGCACTTGAAAACTGAACAAACTCATTGAGACAAACAGCTGCTGGAAATGTTCTGATTTAATTGCAGAAGCAATCAATTGTAACAAGCTTCAGATTACACAGGTGGTTTTCTGTGACACTATAAAGGAAAAAACAACACTGCGAGCAATTAGTTGCTGCTAGAATTAAAGCAAACAAAGTGAAAATGTAAATTATTCCTTAATCTTTTCCCATTTCCATTTTTAGGCTGAGAAGAATCAGGCCACTGAGGATGGCTATAATCATCTGAACCAAAAAAAGACTAACGGAAAAAATAAAACCAAAGAACGACCGCAAAACAACAAGAAAATCCATTTGAAGTAATTATAAACCCTTCCTTAGATTTTAGAAGCATTTACAGTCATCTAAAGACGCTGCCTGTTTAAAGTATGATGTATCCAACATATAAAACAAAAGTTGAGTGGAAGGAAAAACAACAGTAGCTTTGGGAGTATGGTGAAGCAAAGCCCACTGAAGAGTTTGGAGATTCTCAAGGTATATACTGTTGCTGGAGGCAGAACTTTCAAGAGACACCACATGCAGACATTTTCTGGACATGGGCAATACATTTCTCATTCTTTGTGTTAGGCCACTTATGAACCAGAGACAATGTCATAAGCATCGGGCTGAGAAGAAAAAGGACAGCACATTTGCTCAATGGTCTAAAGTCTGCTTTTTAGATGAGAGTATTTTGTATTTCATTTGTAAATCAGGGCGTTCCAATCCGGAGGAAGAGTAGAGACTCACTATACCAAAGTTGCTTGAGGTATTGTGATAGTCATCTAATTTTTTGTTCCACAGTGTTTTATCAAGTTTAAAGTCACTACAGTCATCTACCTGGAAATTTTAGAGCTGTACATGCTTTCCTCTGAGGATAACCTTTATGCAGTTATTTACGCAAAAGAAGCCCAGACCAAGAATTGCATGTATACCCTGTACAGTACATGGGCATACTTTTCAGCAGGCTAACATTCATCAATTAAAAATCCTTTGTTTATTGTAAAATAAAAATTTTGTGATGACTGAGTTTGAGGTTTTTATTCGCTGTAAAATATAATCAATAAAATTTGCAGGAATAAATGTTTGAAATATAAAATTTTCTTTGCAATTAATTTTATTATTCCATGAATTTAATTTTTTAACTAACTTACTGCAAAACATTAATATTTTGACGATGTTCTAATTCATTAGGACATAGGCCTACATTCATATTTTTTTCTTCAAACAAATAATTGTCCAAATGTCAAAAAAGATTACAAGTGTTTAAAAAAAGCTTATAAAGTTGATTGAAAAAAAAAAACCCCAAAGAAACCTTTGGGTGGTTGTTGATCTTAAAGTCAGAGATCTTTAAATGTCAATAGGCACAGCATGAAGGCTGCTTCTGTCCATTCCTAATGGATGAAAACATTGGTGACCTCGTCCTTTTCTTCTTTTGTGCAATGTGACAGACAATCAAGTCTGTTTGGCTGGCTCTCAATTCCCGTGCCACAGCAGGAGGCTGGGCTCACAAATCTTACAGCTCTTCATTATACTTTGGAGCTCAAACAAACTGAAAGAAGGCACTGCGAAACAGGGTAAAGGTTACACATAATTTCCCCACTTTATGACCACAAGAAAAAGCTGCTCATGACTCAGAGGAAACACAACATGCTGCAGTACAAACCTTTAAGAATGAACTCTACAGCTTCAGAGGTGAAAGTAATCAGTAATAAAACTAGCATGTATCTTCTTAAAAGATCAAATATAACTGCAAGCAGATTTGGATAGCATAATATATACAACACCTGCCACAAGGATTGATGCCATTAGTAAAACACATGTAAAAAAAACCCTCAAATTAATTAATAAAACAAATCTTTTATTACAGTAGAATAAAATCACAGTTAAAAAATTAGGTAAACCCGTTTTTAGTTTGAGCTCATTCAATCCTGTAGGAACAAAAATCCAGCACTCTCTCTCACAAAATAGTCTCTGCCTCTATTAGGGGCACAAATACCAATGCTATAAACTAAACTAAGCATTCTTGACTCTGTTTCCCTCGGAGGTCTATTTTAGCAGCTTATCAAAATGGGAAAAACTTGAATGGCTCATTTGCTGTTCAAGCGAGCCAGGCGTACTGCAAGTTGATCTTAAAATAACTTTTTAAAAAAACCCTCAAACTGTGACTAACAAGACTGGAAAGGACCTGAGTTTGACTGTTGACTACAAACAAAGAGAAGAATGTTAAAAAGTTAGCTGTTCAAAAATGCAGAAAATGGTAGCATCTTGGCATGACCAAGTCTACATAGCAACTATTAGACACTATCTTACCAACCAGTTGTTTGAAACGCCCATCCGGAAAAGGCCTTTGTCCTACCATCACAAATGTAAACATGTGGACTTTCCTAAACTCCATTGCTCAGTGTGCTCAATCAGTAATCAACATGTAGATTTTTGAGATTTCTTAAATTAATATGTGACCAACTTTAAGCACAATTTGTTACAGTGATATGTTTATAAATGGACATCCGGAGTGCTACAGGAGCAGAAAATACGCATCCTCAGTCGGTCCCTCTGCTCTGGGCCAGGCAGCTTCCAACACTTTGATATAAAGCAACGGTACCGCATCACCACAACGCACCTCAAAGCCCCTCAAAGCCCCTCAAAGCCCAGGTAGCCTGAAGCCTGCTTTCGGTTCGCTTTCCACTCCACCTTCATCTGACAGGTGCGTCCTGACTGCTACAGTCAGGATCTGGGCTAGAGGTAAGTGGATCCGAATAGAATGAAGTCACTTTTTTTTTTACCCAGTAAGGAGTACAACATGCATTTTTTTTCTTTTTATATGGCTCGAAATAAAGCAATAAACTGTTGTAGAACCTCAACTGCTAAGGAAAGCTTCGGCCCATAGCATTTAGAACTCACATCTAAAAATGGCACATCAGCGGTAATGAAAATACTGTACCAACAATTTGGACTGCTGCATATAGCCAAACGTGCAACAACTAAGTAAATTAAGATCTCCCACAACTGATACTTAAAGGATACATGGGAAATTTTAATAAAAGCTCTGGTTCATTTGTCAAATAACTTAATCTATCTTTACCCTAATAAATAAACATAGGACATTAAAATATTTAACTTATTTTAAAGTTTATTAATATTTTTACATCATGACAGAAGTCATGCCAAGCCAAGGCAGTTTATGTGAATAGCACCTTCTAATGTATTTTGGTGCTAAGCCATTCAGTGATTTATAAACCAACAGAAGTATTTTACAGTTTATTCTCTGAACTCCAGGGAGCCAGTGGAAAGACTTTAAAACTGGGGTGATGTGCTCTATCTTCCTGGTTTTAGTGAGAATGCGAACAGCAGCATTCTGGATCAGCTGCAGCTGTTTGATCGACTTTTTAGGATGACCTGTCAAGACACTGTTGCAGTAATCAATGCAACTAAAGAGACATACATGGATGAGTTTCTAAAGATCTTATTGGGAAGAACATAATCTCATGAATATAATTTATTTCTCCACCTTACAAATCTAAAAGTCTCAGAGGTTATCCCCTCTGAGCTATTTTGATCTTTAAAGCAGTCTGCAGCTGAGCTGCTGTGGAGGTTAGCCAGTCAGATATTAGGTTTATTTAGTAAGACACAGCAGCAATTTAGATTATTTCATAATATACTTCATAATCAACAACCATCTCTCCTGTAGTATTTTTTATCAACTACAGTCTCAGATCAACACAGCACTCCACTATCAGCAGCAGGAGCAGCAACCCCTCAACAGCAACATTTTACCCATCAGGGAAAACACAGACTACATTTGCTTTGCAGTGTCCCCACATGATGACAGTAAAATAGTATGATGCGATTCCATATTAGATTCTTGATGAATATTGGTTGTTATGTTGTAATGTTGTAAAGTGGTTTAAGATTTTTTCTGTCTGCCCCTTTTTAATGTTGAGCACCTGCCCCTCCAAAGGTCTATGCTCCAAAGGAAATATTTGTGTGATTGGTGTAAAAAGCAACAAATTTACATCATGCTTAAAATTTCAATTGTAAACAGGCCCCATTTTTTTTTTTTTTAGCCACCTCAGTTCCTCTTTATGTATAGATCCCTTCACTATGGACAGTCACAGTGGTGTTCGACCATCTTCCAGCTCTTGTTAAACTTGAGCCTTGATGGTCTTTAGTTTGTGTGTGTGTGTCTGTGTGTGTATATGTCTCTTTATTACTCTATCCTTTTATCGCCAAAATTTTTAGGTGCTTAATTTTACCAAGCCTGCATATCTCCATCAAGGTTTTTGATCACAGACTGCAGTTATGGACAGTCAATCAAAAATTGTCAGCTTAACGGGAAGCTCTTACACTTTATGAGCGACTGAGAAGCTCTTTATTGTGAGGCTGTTACTTACACATGGCCAGTTTCGTGAGCAACCACGAAGGCAGAGGAGAAGCCGTCTTCATGATTCAAGGTGCAGCTCCTCAGCGGGTGACACATGCCAGTGACTGGAGCATAACCTAGGCAACAGAAGAGATCATACAGCCACAACAATCAAGTACAAGAATGAAGAACTACCATCATACACTGTCTTGTATCTTTCCCAGTAGATAAAGCCCAAATGCGCCTGTTAACATAAAATACACACCAGATGCCAGTAAGAACCAAAGTAATACACATTCAAGGAATTCCTAATAATGTTACGTGTAATAAAGTTGAATGACAGCAGGCATTAGTATTGAATATCCTTACTGAAATTTAATACCTTCCAGGAAACACTTTGCTGCTAATGTTAGCTTTAACGTGTCTCCTATATGGAGACATTGGTAACATACATTGCATAGGTGTGATTTTAAACTATTTATAAACAAAAAACTGTCTTGAAATCTTAAATGTTCTGGGGGCCTTTTCTATATGCACTCATATTTTTAGTTCTTTCCCTAGATTTTCAGTTAAATTCATTGATGTACCAATTGATAGTTGTCTGGCTATGTGTTTGGGATCATTCTCTTGATAAATATCCACCATAGTTTCATCTTCAGATTTGTACCCAGACTATCTCATTACATATCTCCTTTCATCATTCCCTTAGTTATTGGAAGACTGCCGGTATCATATGTTGAAAGACAACATTAGGAATTCTCCTTCATTAGGAATCATGCCAGCAGCAGGTGTTTGGTGTTCATTTATGGTGAAATTATGTTTTTTGCACTTCTGGATTATGGCCCCATGGTGCTCAATGGGATATTCAGAAGTTTAGAAATGAAGCTGTAACCAGAACCATCAAGATGTTTTTACAACAATACGGTTGTGAAGTTCTTGAGAGTGAATACCTTGCTAATGTCAAACCTTTTTATAGACCATCAGTTAGGAATAAACCAGCTGATAATTTACACTGGCTGCTTTGTAATATGGACAGACTGTAGGTTTTTTTTGGCTTTGAATGCTCGTTTAAAATCCCTTTAACCATGATCTACATGTTTTTCTGTGTGTTTTATTACACAAATTTTGAGTTATTCTTGTTTGATTTGTTTGTATGTGATGATTACTTGGCTTGTCAACAACATGTAGAGTGGATTTCTCATCAATACTGGAAATATATTTACTGAAAAAACATTGAATTGTTCAATACTTTTTTTTTTTTACTCGCAGCAACTACAACAGACACCTGTCAGAGAAGTATTCCACGAGTAGAGCCTTTCACAGTGAGTTGTGCACAATGATAATTTATGGATTCACTATAGACAGCTGGCTTTCAGACCAACTCTGCTGTGTAATTAAGTTCAGAAAAACACAAATGACTGCTCAGACTCTTTAAAAAATCAGTATCATACATTATTGATGATCTGGTCGAACATTTTGTATTCAGAAATTAGCATTCTCACGTACTCAAGGTAAACCACCTCTAATGAAGCTCTGAAGGGAAAAAGTAGCTGAGGATTTTGTTTTTGTAATGAGGTGTGAGTGATGCGTTTTACTCAGTAACTACTCGGCAAGAAACCTCTTGAGCGTCTGACTGACAAATGGCATGCAAAATTTTGAAACTAATGGTCTTACATTCAAATGAAAACACAGCATGAGCAGCTTGTTTCATGGTAATGAAGAGCAAACACAAGCCCAAGGCTCCTGCAGCACAGCATTTTTTCAAGATACATAAGCTATACCCAGCTATCATGACAATGTATTTTCAGCGCACCACGGCAACAAACTTTTAAGCAAAGCAGAAACAATAACCATGACTCGATCAAGAGGTGTGCAGCGATTTAGCTTTGAGCATTTGGCATGGTTCAGAAGCACGCTGGTTTCAGCCTCATTTTTGGCGGCTTTCAGAGAATTCTTCATGCTTTCTGACCACCAGAAGACCTTTTTTGGCATGCAGGTAAAAAGCAGAAAATGCAGCAGGCAAACAGCTGATGATAAAGACTCTTGTGTTATTTAGCTGGTGTTGAAAAAAGAAATATTCACAGCAAGTTAATTCAGTCATAGTGTAATGAGGTTTTAATATTCATAACATGACTTTGCCGTATTTCCAATCCATATCACTGATGACTCGAGAAATAAATGACAATACAATGAGCTTATTATCGCTCCATGTGAAACTAAGATGTGAAAGCAGATATGGAGCATGACTCTTTATCTTAGAGGCAGATAAAGGGAAATTAGGAGAATGAAGAAAACATTCCCACAAAGAGGTCAGCTCTGAATATTGACACCCTGAAGCATAAACATGCAGCAGCAGAAGCAGGTTTTTTTTCCAGTGGCTTGTTGTGTGCCTGGTAAACTCAAATATAATGTACCGCATCTAGAAATGTATTCATAATGTCTGTGTTTCTTTATTTTTCACATTACAACCACAAACTTCAGTCTGTCTTATTGAGATTTTATTGGGATCCATTTTCAAATCTTGCCAGAGATTCTCGATTGGACTTAGCTTTAGCCATTAACTGGGCCATTCTTACACACGAATATGCTGTTACCTCAACCAGTGGTACATGTCTTTGTTGCATTTCACCATTGTGGTGAAATGATGTTGCATATGAAGGTGTGTCCAAGGTGATGTACAGTGTTTCTTTTCCCCTACACACAGGATTTTGTTTCTAAGCCACAGGGTTTAATTTTTGTCTCCTCTGACCAAAACACTTTCTTCCATTTGCTTGCTGTTTCTAAGGCTGCACAGCTGGTAGCAATGTTGCCTTGTAGTAAGAAGGTCCTGAGTTTATAGCCTGGCCTGGGGTCTTTCTGCATGGAGTTTGCATGTTTTCATCAAGCACGCATGGGTTCTTTCCAGGTACTCTGGCTTCCTCCCACAGTTCAAAAACATGACTGCTAGGTTAACTGGTCTCTCTAAACTTGAGCATGTGTGTGTGTGTGTGTGTGTGTGTGTGTGTGTGTGTGTGTGTGTGTGTGTGTGTGTGTGCATGATTGTTTGTCCTGTGTATGTGCGTTTCCCTGTGATGAACTGGTGACCTGTCCAGGGCGTACCCCACCTCTCACCCAATGAATGCAGGAGATAGGCACCCACCCCCATGTGACAATGGATGGATGGGTTGTTGTGTCCCCTATATTGCTTGTTGCAAAGTGAAAATGGGACATTTAAGGCTGTCTTTCAACAAATAGTTTCTTGCCACTCTTTCATGGAGCCCAGATTTATGGAGTGCATCATTAATAGTTGTTCTGTCAATAGATTCTCCAAAACTGTATCTCTTGCACTGTCTGCTATGTTCCTTGGTCATGCTGTTTGTTCACTGATGTTATCTAACAAGGCCTTTTCACGGATGTCATCTAATAAGGCCTTGGCAGATATGCTGTATTTATACTTATATTAAATCCATACATTTTAAAAGTTTCGTTACTTCTGAAGAGAACTGGTTTCACTGTATTTTATTTCTGTGTATCAAAGTGGTTTGAATAGAAAGGGGTGTCCCACTTTGTAATTTTTATTGGTGAAAAAAACTGAAAACCCTCTATCTATGTTGGTCTGCCACATCAAATTGAATAATGTAACACATTGAAGTTTGTGGTTGTAATGTGAGAAAATGTGAAAAAGTTCAAGGGTTATGAACGCTGTTGCAAGCTACAGTAGTTTGTATCCAAAACTTGAAACTATATCTTAAGGGCACTTGAATTGATTATATAAAGTGTGCTTTATGATTCCATTTTAAAAGCTCTCTTATGTTCATTTACCTTCTAAAAATCATTTCCACCCACTCAAAATCTATATTTGAGTATAGAATCTACCATCCCATGGTTAAACCCTGACAAGATAGTGTGATGTCTTCTCGTGACCCTTAGAGACAGTGGGGGGGGCTCCAGGGCAACATGGTGTAACACACTATAGAAACTGGGCTTGTTATGAACACAACATAACTGCATCTATGGCAACATCCGTGGGTGTGACAAGCAAAGCAGGTAGCCTGAGGCCTTCCTCTAAACTTGACACATGTACATCAGAAGTTTAGACTGTGCACAGGTTAATGCAAGATACCAAAGTTTAGCTCAGTGAAAGTTTTCTTATTCTGGAGACAGTTTTTGCACAGGTTTGGCTGCTCACTTCAAAGTTTGTTTTGAAGGGCTGAAAAAGAGAACACAGGGTGAGAACAACATGTATAGCACAAAATTACCAACCTTTGCATACATGTGAACTTACAATAAGATTAATCTAAAAAAAAAACTAAACGAATATTTCTGTTTTTTCTCTACATGCCAAAACCCTTCTTCAGAATTACTAATCTCTCTGTTTTACAGGGTGGCATCAACATCAAGTCAGCAAGGTGTTGGAAAACAATTTTTTTCATCCTGTGAGGTCAATATTTTCTTAACAGGTAAACCCACATGAAAGTTTCCATCAACCTTACCTGGGCAAGACATGAAGCCAACCCCTTTTTTTGTGAATTGAAGCAGATATCAGCACTCAGTCTGCACAGTCCTCGATCGAGAAAAATACAGTACCTTGCATACCTGCGGGACCAAAATCTTGCCTTGTGAGGAAGATGGCATGATCGTGGTACTCGGCATGCTCAGGGTTGCGGCGCTGCTGAGAGTTGGCCCATCGGCACACCTGCTCTAGGCTGCGGGATGGGTTGCCACGCTCAATCAGGCTTATAGACTGTAGAATAACAAAGAGAAAGAAAATTTGTGAATAGAATCTTTTTTATCAAATCCCCCCAGCAGAGGTTCCACTCCTCAGCAGATGAAATAAGACTAACAGACATTTCTTTATCTTGCGACAAAGAGGGAACGTCTGCACAACCAAGCTGAGTTTTTGTTTCTCTTACACCAACTCTCTGCCATATGCACACAGAGTCGATATGTAAAACCATGACACGAGCTTCAATGATTGCAAAGATACTCACTACATAAATGAAACATCACAAAAACAGAAATACTCTTCGACCATGTGTAAATGTTTTAGAAATTTTCTGAAGAGAGATTTCTGAAACTACAATAAGATTTACAATAAGATCTGTAGTACATTTCAAGTGTTTTCAAGTGATCCACATACAAAGCCCTGAAACTTTTCCACCAATTTTTGGACTCATGAGCAAGTCATGTGCTTGAACTTTTTTTAAACTTCCAACACACAGGTAAATATAGTTCAGGTGAAAATGGTCTGAGCGTAAACATGAGCAGTCAGGATTTCTCCTTCATGTAATAAAACCTGCTCAGCTTGGATCCAAACCAGAGCATGTGAGGCTAAGAAATGAAGTCATTCCTTCAATTCTCCTAAATGTCTGTTGAAAGCAGGGCTGATGACACATCCAATTTTTTTGTACTCACCCAATTGGGGTTGTATAAACAGCAAACACTAAAAAAGTTAAGTCTGTGGTCAACATCAGCCAATTATGTGGAAATAAAAGGCTTTTGATTACAGATGGAAATGGTTACGTGGAAAATGACTCACTTGTATCTGTCCCATGGATACACAAAATTCAAGAAACTGGACACTGGACCAAATATTTTTAATTCTTTTACAAGCAAACAAGTTTGCAGAATAGATATATTGACATTTTTGTATTTATTTTTCTTCCTTTGACATTACTCTGCCAATGCACTTATATTACAATAATGATACTCTATAAGCTTTTGAGTCAAGCCCTATCTATCTGAAAATATCTTCACGTGAGCTTGCTTCATTTCAGACAAGTTCTTCTTAGTATGCAGGGTACAATTATAATATTTCTATAAGGAGAGACATGGGTTTTGTTACTTAATTTTTTAATTGCTATAGCTAAGTCATTTTTAAATTAAATGTAATACAGTATTCTTAAGTTAAATTTGATCCATGCAGGTGTTTTTCTGAGATTGAAACAAGAAAAATTGTGAATAATCTTTCCAAAAAAGAGTTTTGTATCATATATTTTTCAGCTGTCTAGCATATTACTTCTGAGTAGACACTAAGTCAATCTTTAAAAGAAAAAACAATTAAAGGAAGTCCAGTGCCTTGTAATCAGACATATACCCCTTGACCTTTTCAACATTTGATCACAAACTTCAATATAATTAAGTAGACTTTTTCTGATGGATCAAGACAAAATTGTCTATATTTTAGGGTTTTTACAAATAAAAATCAGAAATGTGCAACAAGTATTAACAACCCCTCCCCTTACTCTGATACACCTAAATAGCAACCAATTTCAACTTCATGTAATTTAATGTCTGTGCAAACACAGATGCTCTGTGAAGGACATCAATGGTTTATTAGAGAACATTAGTCAGGAAACAGCATCATGAAGAAATGATATCCAGTCCGAGATCAAAAATATTAAAAAGGTATGGCATAGCTGCAAACCTACCAAGAAAGGGAAGCAGGGGACACAAACCTAAACTGACCAGTTGGTTTATAAACAGAGAAGGAACCAAAATATCTACAGTAACTTGGGAGGAGCTGCAGGAATCCACAGCTCAGATGGAAGACTGACAACTAGTGCTTGTTCTGTCATACAAACTCCTCAATAAACTGAGCCAATAGCCATGTAGAGGACACAGCAAACACACTGAAGAAAGAGCTTTAGTCAGATGACACCAAAATTGCACATTTTCAGCTATATGCAACATGCTATGTCTGGAGATAACGCTACAAATTCCCAGTACAAAACTATTGTGAAGCATGGTGGTTGTAGCATCATGCTGTAAGAATGGTTTTCTTCAGCAGGTACAGGAGAGCTAGTCAGAGGTAATGTTAAGATGATTGGAACTTAACACAAGGAAATCTTAAAAACACCTGTAAGAGGATGCAAAAAAATTGAGACTGGGGCAGATGGTCACTTTCCAGCAGGATTTATAATCATCAACATACAATCAGAGCTACAATGAAACAGCCTTGATCAAAGCATTTTGCTGTGTTAAAATGATCTAGTCAAAGTCCAGACCTAGATCCAATTGAGAATCTATGGCAAGACTGGAAAAGTGATATTCACAGATGCTCTCCAGATAATCTTACTAAGCTTGAGATATTTTGCAAGAAAAATGGCCATTGAAGTTCATAGTTGCAATGCAACAAAAAGAGGCAAAGTTCAAGGAGTGTGAATACTTTTGTAAGCTAAAACTAAATTTGCTTAACTGGTCATATTTAAGTGAGTTTTATTATTAAGATAAAGCCTAACTCTGCTTTCTAAATCTAAGCTTCTTTAAACAGAAAGATCAGAAATAAGAACAAGCCAAGTAATGTTTGGGCTAGCTAATAATTATCGTAAATTTTGTTTCAAGTTATGTTCACTCAGTACAAACTTGACACTGAATGATACTTTTTTGGACAGAGGAGTGGAGTTGTATTTTATGAGGTTGCAGGCCATAACAAAACTGTCTTAAGACCTCATTCAGTGCTCCAACATCTTTCAGTGGAATATGATGAAGTGTCTGGAATTATCATTCCGTCATTTCCTCTTTTCAGATTTCATGTCTGACCTGTCAGCCAGTCTTGTTTGCAGTCCAATCAAAACTGAGCCCATCCTAAATTAGCACACATGCAGCAACAGTACTGTTCCTGAGTTTTAAAAGCTATGATGAAGCAGAAGGTTAGGTGTTCAAAATAAGAAGCTTTTTCTCATTTCTAGTCTTTCTGTGGTAACTGTACCTTAAAAAAAATGGGCTGAAAAACCCAACCATGCTGTGATCATGTTGTGACATAAAATGTTAACATAAACAAAATGCAATAATCTGAAAATGGATGTGGGGTACATGAAGAGGCTTAAAGAAGCAGGCAGCACGCAGGCAAGCAGAAGGAGCATTGGTAGCATAGATATACAAAGAGAGGCAGGGAGTTTTGCAGTTTAAATAGACCTCTCAGACTGGAGGGGTGTGTTTGACGTATTTTCTTTGGAGTGTGAGATAGATCACATATGTCGATTGATTGAACATAAAAAGACTGCAAATACATTTTTAGATTTGATACAGAAAAATTCACTCACTTGCCACTATATTAGGTATAGCTGCTCAATTGCTTGCAAACACAACTGAATATATTCAGGCATCTAGATGTGGTGAAAATTACTTGTTGCAGTTTAAACTGAGCCTCAGAATGGGAATGGAAGTGAATTTAAGTGAATTTGAAAGCTGTGTGGTTGTGTGACAGGCTGGTCTGAGTATTTCACAAACTGCTGTTCTACTATGATCTTCACACAAAGTCATCTAGAGACTGGTCCAAACTGAGTTATTATCCAATGAGTGGCAATTGTGGGAATAAAAATGCCAAAAATGACAGAAAAGCACCAGTAGTTCAAACAAATACTCATTTCCATCCAAGGTATACAAAATACCATCTCTGAATCTATGTTTGGGGAATATTTTCTTGCAGTCAACAGACCTGCAGCAACTGCAAAATGCTATCATCTCGACATGGACCAAAATCTCAGACAAATATTATAATTAAGGCAGATGTGAAGAGAAAGAGGGGTCTAGACCAGTACTAGCACAGTGCACCTTAAGTAGCTGTTGATTTTTTTTTTGTTTGTTTGTTTGTTTGTTTCTTTGTTTTTTATAAGGTTATGATGATGGAAAAAATCAAAAGAAAACTGCATCCAAGGAAGAAACAACAGACCTTGTTATCCTGTAGACAAAAAAACATGTCAAAATGTGGATATAAAAAGAATTTCTAAAGTTAATCGCATCAGAATCAGGCACGGGGAGGCATTCACTATGATACAGAAAATGTAGAAACAAATAATTTGATCTGAGAACACCATACCTCATTGTAAAATCAAGTGATTTTACTTTTTATGTATCTCTTTATTACTATTAAGACACTATTAACTCTGAATTTTACCCCATAGAAAACACCTCTATGGTGTAAAAGCCAGAGTTAGCTAAAGAGATTACTTAAAAATTCTACACCTTTACAAGCAATGTTGTACATCTGCACTTTAAAATGACAACAGTGTATGACATAACTCACCTGCCTGTACCCCACCATTATCATGCGGACGAGCACAATGTTGATATTGGTTCCCAAAGATTCATCGTGATAGATCTCATCAACCTGAAAGAAAAGAAAGAGGATCTGTCACAGCTCAACTAAGTGCATTATGATGCTACACAGCAAAAATGGCTATCCTTAAGACTCAGTGCTGCAATCAGCAGTGGGAAGACCACCACATGTGGAAAGAAAACTGTTGCCACTCAAACTGAAACCTAAAATCAGAGTGGGAAGTGTATTATACAGGCTTTACAAAACAACAGCAAAAGTCCATGGATATTTTATGGTCTCTTGGGTTTCAAACAAACACAATAGTATCATAAAGACCTTTTATTGCTAAATTTGAAAACTGGCAGTAGGTAAATACATTAATTAGGATGCTAATTAATCAGAGAATCTGATTTAGATAATTAAAATCAAAACTATGACTAGCTTTTCTCTATTATGAGCTTTTAGGAGTAGGTGGGGAGTTATTTAGTGTGAATTTGTTGTTTAAGCCAATAAATATCACTAGATCAAACATGTAGGAGTTTTAAAGTGTACATAGAGATTTCTTCTGTTGTTACTTCCTTGTCACACTTGAATGTTTTAGCTATCATACAAGTTTTAGTATCAGACAAACGTAACCTGAATAAATGCAAAATGCAGTTTTCACATTGTAATTTCATGTATTATAGGAAAAAATGCTATCCAAAACAACCTGACAATCTGTGAAAAGTAATTGCTCCCTAAACATATTCCCATTTTAAATGATACTTTTCAGGAGATTTTTCCCCCTCCTGTACATGCCAGCTGCATTTTGGGGAAAAGTGCCATCCAAACCTGGGATTGTCAAAAGTTTTCAGCAATACTGACTGATGATTTTTTTTTTCTTTTTCATTTTTCTGAAGTTAGTAAAAACTTGTTAAAGAGCTGAAATTAGGAGATTTGCTTTATAGAAAAATATCTTTACTAAATTAAAAAAAAACTGTCAAGCATGAATTTTTGAAGGCAAAGCAATACAAAAGGTTTTAAAAAAACAAAAACATTTTTGATTGTTATGGTAAGCCATTTAAAAAGTGCATTTTGAATGGGAGTCACTCATGGGGGACACCCATTGCTCTATTAAAGGTGTGTTGAACCTTTTGTCTCTCAAGTCCACAACATTTTTCAAGTCTTGGAGATAATCAAGATATTTTCTTGGCCTCAGGGGTGCCTCCTCCTCCAGACTCCTCAATATATAAAACAATGAGAGAAAAAGGTGGAAATGATTGTGTTGAATGTGCCTTAATTTGGGAAGTTTGAGTGTAAATCAGTTAAATAAAGAAAGTGGATCATTGATCAATATTTTTGAACTACATTTGCTTGAAGATATTTGCTTGATGATCCCTATGATTTTGATGCATTTATATTTTCCATATGATGTTGATGATTTTCATGTGTATTTGCTTGATGATTTTGCTCGATGATTTTGATGTTTTTGATGATTTTGCTGTATACTTGATTGATGTTTTTATGATGTGAAGTACTTTGAACTGCCTTGCTACTGAAATGTGCCAAACAAATAAACTTAACTTCTGGCAAATCTGTTTTTCCATGGCCTTATAACTGTTTTCCAGACCGACAGATGTTAATGATTTTGTTTTCCAACTATTCTTCAATGCTGGTTTATGTGATTATTTAGCCTACTTCATGTTGTCAGAAAGGTTCCATTTAAGAGATTTCTTGATACTACAGTTCAGGCCGTAATGAGGCCTGGGTGTGACCCAAAACTAGAACTGAAACAAAAAGAGGTTAATCAGTTAATTCATGATTTAACAATGGGGCAATTATTTTTTCACACATGGTTAAGATAACTTTTTTAAAATGGCATATAGTATTTACATAGCTTATGTTTTCCTATATTAAATTTTGTTAGATAATTAAAAATATAAGTTCAACAACAAAGTAAAAACCATAAGGGGGCAAATACTTTTTCAGAGCACACTATATTGAAATATTCAAACACGTAATCACCATTCTCTTCAAAGCACAATACCTGTCCTACAATTTGCTAAAGCACACTGCAAAGATTCTGAAACCATTTTTCATCAGTTGCATTATCAATAGCCAACTTATAATAACCTATGATAGACCTATGAAAATGACAAGCATCCTGGCAACCATCTGATGAAACCAAAGTTGTTGTGCACTGGCAGCAAACCTTACTAGGAAAAGCTTTGTTAGGGTTCTGTTTTATGTCGATATAACTGTGGGCTATGCTACACTCTCATTCAAATCCCAAGCTAAATGTCCCCTACAATGTAATTCATTTTCACTAAAATGTTTCTACATGTCAGCCATCATTTGGAACCCCATAGAACCAATTAGCTGGTTTGATGAAATGTACTTTGAAGAAGCTGCAGTTGGATTAAAAAGTGGATTTAACTGCTTATCTGATCAGAGTGCCTGCTGTGACAACGTCTTATTTAAAAATTCTACAAGACAGAAAAAAAAACTTTTAATAATTCCGACTGGGTGAGTTAAAAGCCTTGCATGTCTGACAGATGAGAGTGTTTTATATTTATATCTATTAAGTTTTTATTTCTGTCTAGTAGAATTTTAAAAGGAGAAGTTATCACAGCAGGCACTCTGACAAGATAAGTTGTGAAATCAGCTTTTTTACTTGAACTGCATCTTCTCAAAGAGCGTTTCATCCTCCATGAGTTCAAAGTTCGAAAAGATACATTCACAGTTAATTACTGTCTATAAAGGGTGCTCTTTGTGCCTTCAAAATATTTACATGGAACTTTGCAGCTAAAAAGCTAAACACACAGTCAACAAACTGGTAAATTGTCCATGGCCTTGTGAAGGCTTGATGGCATGGTTTGATTTAAAACCATTGGTAAGTAGAGATAAAAAAGATCTTGTTACTACTTTTCTAAATAAGTTATCCTGATCTTAGTCATTTTGTTTTTCCAACCTGCACACCCCACACTACTCTTACACACGCAACCTTCTTTTTCAGGTTTGTTTATTGAATCAGAATGTTACAACTACACTGTGGAAACTGTATCAGGTACATTTCTTGTTAAAATGTTATTTCCTGCATACATATTGTTTCTAATAAAAGCAACAAGTAGGTGCAGTATTCTTTATCAAGCATACTGTACAAACTGGAGTTAAAAGTTGGAAAAAAAAAAAAAAACATTCTGATGTCCAGGCTTAGGCTTAGGCTTGCAACATAATTTGAGATTGCATTTGAATATAGTCCATTCTCTCTGATAGCCCTAAATACAATCTAGTGCAACCACTTGCCTTCAAGAGTGAATTTAGAGAATTAGTGAACAAAGTCTACCTGTGTGTAATTTACTCTCAGTATCAATACAGCTGTTCAGTGAAAGCCTCAGAGGTTTGATCGACAACATTTGTGAACAAACAACAACAAGAAGAGCAAGGAACACAGCAGAAAAGTCAGGAATAAAGTTGAGAAGAGGTTTATACCAGAGTTAGGAAAAAAATATCTAATAGATATAAAACAAACATAAATCATAATTGCATAATTTTGTAGTCAGATTATGCCCCCTGCACTTTTGGAATGTAAGGGGCACTCTTGAAGTCCTTCTTTAACTCTGTAGTGGCATCAGCCATCTTCTATGGGACTGTATGTTGGAGCAGCAGCTTATCTACAGCTGTGAGGAAGCAGTTAGATCAGCTTCTTAGGAAGGCCAGCTCTGTGCTAGGATGCCCCCTTGACCCAGTGCAGGTGGGGGGAGACAGAAGGACTCTGGTTAAATTAACATCACTGATGGACAATGTCTCCCATCCCATGCATGAAGCTGTTGCTGAGCTGGAGAGCTCCTTCAGTGACAGACTGCTGCATCCTAAATGCACAAAGGAGCATTGTAGGAGATCCTTCCTCCCAGCAGCTGTTAGTCTCTAAAACCATCACTGCTCCCAACAAACTCAGTGTTTATATCCATGCCAGGATCTGTCCAACTCTACCGTCTTTCTATTGTTACCACCTGTAAATAGTTTATATTTTTAATGCTCAGAGACATGCATATCTTCTACATTTTTGATTAATCAACTCAGCTGCACATCCCTCTGGACTGGAGTATTTTTTACAATGACACAGTATTCATGTTGAAATTTTCTCTTACTGTACAGTATTTTTTTATTCTTTATTCTGTTTTATATATATATATATATATATATATATATATATATATATATATATGTGTGTGTGTGTGTGTGTGTGTGAGTCTGTTTTCTGTTATTGCCTGTCACTGCCACTTTGCTGCTGTTGCATAGAAATTTCCCCATTGTGGGACAATAAAGGATATTCTATTCTATTCTATAAACTGTTCATTCCTCTGTGTTCATTATTGTCTAGAAGGTATTGCTGCATTTGGTAATTTCTTTGTTTAATTTCTTAGTTTGTTCTTCTGTTATATTTCTTGTATATTTGTATTTATTTCTTTTAGACCATTGTCAGGCATTTTCCCTATTGTTTTCCTGATCCTTTGAAACCTGCTTCTGCTTCCCTTGTGTTAATTAGTCTCCTTTCCTCAGTCTCCCTGTTTTGCCTTCCCTCACAGCTGCACCCTGTAATTAATCAACCACTTGTTCCTTGTTCAGTAATCTCACTCCCCAGTACTAAAGCCTCTCAGTTTCTGTCATTCCCTGTCTTATTCATCTGCTCAATGTTCTGTCACCCTGTTCTGTTTCTATGCTTGGTTCCCAATCTGTTTTGTTGCCTGTTCTGCATGCCATGCCATGCCATGCCATGTTCATGCAAAACCAGTAAGTTTAAATTTTTTTTCGTATTGAACTTTCAAAATGTCATTCTGTTGTGGCTGTCTGTGCCTTGGTCCTGCCAAACAATTTATTACAAAGCTTTTAACATCTTACTAATTAACTCTATCATCTAAAAATTTAAAGATTATGATGCAAAAGTACGATTACCTACTACCTAAACTGGTCAGGTCAGATAAGGAGTGCATCAATCAGAGAAAGAGCCAAGGTAACTTGAGAAGCTGCAACTGCAACCCCTGATGTGCAAAACTAGAGGGGACATACCTCAAGACTTGCAGGGAAAGGTAGTTTTAAAAAGAGGAGACAAATACAAATTGCATTGTTCAAATGTTAATGTTAATAAAATTTAAGAAAAACAAATTTATTTCCGTTGTGTTGGTCTGTCACATACAATCTCAATTAAATAAGTTGAAGTTTTTGTTGTGACAAAAATTTTAAATTATCTCTGGATCTGCAAAGCACTGTATGTGGATTTTTCGAACCAAATCAACACATAGCTAAAATCCTGACCAAGCCATTTGTGATTGAAAGTAAAGCAGAAACATGAAATGCTTATTAAAATATCGCACTATGTAACAGTTCTCCAACAGTTAGCTTGCGAGACACCCCTACTCGCACATTTTTTTTTTCTTATTGTCTGTAACCAAATCTAGAGTATTGAGAGTGAAAGCTTTGGTGAACATCTGTTGAACCAGTTGTAATAAATTTTTTTTTTTTTTTTTTTTTTTTTTTTTTTTTTTTTTTTTTTTTTTTTTTTTTTTTTTTTTTTTTTTTATCTTAAATATATCATGTGAGATGCCTTAAAAGAAAGCAAGACACGTGCAAAGCTAAAGAATGAAGAAAATCCTTCATACCAGTGGGCAAAGCCACAGTCTTCATTTGTATTAAGCCCACGTGGATTCTGCTTTCTCCTTATTGATATCTTTAAGAATCATCCTACAGGTAAGTGAATGGGCAGATTAAAGATCATTTCTTATCTGCTGAGACAAAATCTATGAATGACGCTCCCAGCATACAAAGTTATTTCAACAGATTTGTTGCTGCCAGTGAAGACATTTTGAAGTGTTGCATCCATTTAAATATGGGTTCATGCATTTATTTGTTGGTCTGAATCGGCCATGTTGCTTAAAAAATAATTCAAATTTTCCTTTCATTTTGTCGCATTATGAAGCGCTTTTGTTGAAAGCCGTTTAATTTCCCATGCATTGCTGAGCAAAAACATTTATCTCATCATGCTTAGGTTCACATGCTGTTGCTGGGCTCTGCCTTTCAATATAACAGAGCACTTGGCTGCAAAAGGTTGTGTGGTTAATTAGGGTCATTGGGCCCTGAGGTGTAGTCTAACGATTTCATTAACGCTAAAGCAAATCAGCTGTCGTAAAAACAACCTGCTTATGTAAAAGCAGGCTGTTTTTCGGCAGCTTTTTTTGGCAAGCATGACACACTTTATTGTAATCTGAAATGTTTTATTGCTCTAGAAGGAACAAAAGTATCTACACACAGTACAGTTTATATTATTGCAACACCCCCCCTCAAAAAAATAAAAATTGTATTTATACAATTTAATTTTATATTTATGAAAAAAACACATACTCCATTACTTTTACCTTTCACCTACAAGAGCTCTCTTTTTCCAGATCATGGAAATAGCTTCTCTGGGATTTCAATCTAGCCAAAACTAATTTCTTACCTATACAGGTGGTATCCCAAGATTTCAAAAACATGAGTTATGTGACTGGCTGTCATTATAGTTCCTGTCATGAGACAGTTATCATGGTCTCATGACAGGAACATTATAGTTCCTCATGACAAAAATATCACGAACTGAAAAGAAACCTCTGTGATGTAAAAAAAACAAACAAAACAAAACAAAAAAAAACCCATGTTTTATAAACATGGTGTAGTAGATATCATTTTTAATTTGCATGGCATTGAAATGACATGGCATTGCTCTCGAATCTGTTTCTGATTGGTTGATCACCTCATCATGACGACTTCTTCCCCTGAAGAAGTCGTCATGATCTTTCAGAGGAGCTAAGATCTGACAATCAGACTGAACTTTAAACTTTTTAAACTTTAAACCTTTAAGAACAAGATTGACCCAACCAACCCTTCAAGATTCCGTTCCATTTTTGTTTGTTTGATTGTTTGCATCATTTGCTACGTTATGTGTCTAATTCCATTACAGGAATTCCAAATACCAATTCCAATACACAATTTTTTGTTTTTCCTCAAAGCAAACCATGGAGAATCCTTAACTTTAATCCTTGCAAGTTGTCCAGGGGAGTTTCCCTTGTCATATTAATCATCCAGTTTCCTCACAAAGCAAAGATCAAAACCACTTAGCTCACACAGAAACTGAGCCGAAACTGACAGCCTACCTGCCTCTGCATAACCTCTGCTGATAACACTATTTTGAACAATCATTTCTCTACCATATATTTTTTTTTTTTTAGTTAGTAATTTGAGGTATAATTGGTTCTTTATGTAGAATTTATAACTGATCAAAATAAAAGCTTTGTTACCAAAGAAGAAAAACCCTATGTTGGCCTAAATCCAAATTCACTCTGGGATGCAGGTTGCACCCAAGTGTGTTTAAGTAAATACCCCCCTTACAGAAGCCAACTTCAGTTAACAAATCAAGAACCTCTGAGTGACCTCACATTTGCACACATTTGTTACTCAGAATTCCTTCCTAGGCCTACACTGACTTATATCCATGTATTTATCCTGGATTGTAGCTGAGAAGCTGGTCAAAAAGAGGAAAGCTTGAAAAACTAGCAACATCAAAGTTTGATTACGGAATTTTTAAACACTTGTGGATTTTTTTTTTTTTTTTTTTCTTTCAACTGAAAGATTCAGGTTGTTGCATTCCTGACTTTTCAGCAGGTCCAGTTTAGGAACGGGCCAACTCCATGCACACTGAGATAATTACAAATCCAGGAGGAGCACTCACAAACACACCTACACACAAGAAGGACTGAAATGGAGCTGTTGTGGGCGAAAATGAGACTAGCAGCTGAGCTCTACAGGCGCTAGGTGTCTCTGGCTTGTGTACGGTTTCGCATTGACATGGACAAAACGTGGTCTGCAGTGGTCAAACAACACAACCATTGTGAAACAGAGACCTCACTAGTCACCTTGGCATTGTGCAGACAGGATGTTCAGTAATCAATCCTTCAGGGAGAGTTTCTCCAGGTGGTACTACACATTCTGCAGCCCCAGAGCAGGGATTCAGAGGGATTTGAGTGGGCAGAGCTCTTTCAGACACAGCAAGCCCGTGGCTTACAAGCAGAGCTGAAGGGTTTTGACCCTCAATTGTTTAAGCTGTACCGCTCTTTCTTAAATTTTAAAAAAAGTCCAAAATTCCAAAATAAGGGAAGATATATTCACAAAACTTTTAATTACTGATTTTATCTACTGTGGCATTCAAGTCTATTTTAAACAAGATTGCTTCAAATGTACTCCTCCAGACAGCGTTTCCCAACACTATTAAGTCATCAGAGTGCATTAGACACCAAGGACTGACAGATACAGAGTGTGTATGAGTCAGAGCTGCTACTCAGCACAATCAAGCTCAGTAAAAATCAGATATTTTGCTCTGTTAAAGACATTTGGAACCAGATTTTGAGTATAAATTCCTAATTAAATAAACACATCATTCTATGTAAGAAGAGCTTGGCAGTTCAAACAAACGTCTGGCACCACTTGCCATGGCTGCTCCGTACTGCTCCCACTCAACTTTCTAAGTGCTCTAATGCAGCTAATCAGACTGCCATGCATGGTCCAAATGGTAACTGTTACAGAGTGAAACCAGCTCCCTGTGAAAATCTGACTTGGGGGGATTTAGGCTCAGTAAGAAGATTATGGTGGTAGGAGCTGGTGGAACCTGTAATGAATGAGCTGAAAGTTTCTCAGAGAGTTTCTCGTTTTGGCCCTGTCTCTCACTGGTAATCTGTCAGCTGTGAAGGAAAATGTGGCAAAGCTTGATGTCAATATAAACACATTCAGCAATATTTTATGGCAGAGACAAATGATTTTAGAGCTGAAAAAAAATCAAGGAAAAAAGTACTTTCATACCTGGAATTATTTCTGACAACCAGGTCATTGTTTGGGTCAATACATGAGTATTAGTAAAGACAATATTAATACTCATCTTTTTGCATTGATAAAACTGAGAAAAAAAAGGATGTATGTCTCATCAAAAGAGACTTCCACAAACATTCTTGAACTTCCTAACTGCAAACACTGATTCATCTCTTTTGATACACTTACCCAACAGTTTAAGATTAGATAGCCCTTGCTCCAGCTACAGTGGCTTACAAAAATATTTCTGGCCACTAAATCTAGTCACATTTATCAAATTACTAGAACAGATTTTAACTTTTTTTCCTTCAAATTTACATGATAAATCAGCACAAAGCACACTGTGATTAAAAACTAGAGTGAAGATCTGAAAAATGTGACATGCATGTATTTACCCACCTTTCACAGCAATTACATCTGCTAGCCTTTTGGGGTTTTGTCTCTCCCAGCTTTGTACATATATGGAAATAAATGTTGCCCATTGCAAACTACCTCAAACTCTGTCAGATTGGATGAAGAGAATCTATGAAGAGCAATTTTCAGTGCTTGCCACAGATTACCAATTAGATGTTGGTCTGGGATTTGACTGAACCATTCTAACACATGAAAACGCTTTGATCTAAACCATTCCACTGTAGCTCTGTCTATTTGTTTATTGTCACCACCCTGCTGGGAGATGAACGTCCACCATTGTTTGAAGTTTCAAGTTCAAAAACTTTTGACAGTCTTTCTCTAGGGTTTTTCTGTATTTAGCTCCGCTCATCTTCCTATCAACTCTGAGCAGCCTTCCTGAGCCTGATGAAGAAAAAGAATCTTTACAGCATGATCCTGGCATGAATGATAAACAGAGTTGGGTATCATCAGCATAGCATGGTATGAGAAGCCAGGAGATCAGATGACTTGCCCCAGGTGGTGTGTACTTATAGGTTCTAGTACCAAGCCTTGGTGATCCATGTGGGGAGGCTGCATGCTGCAGAAGTGTGGCCAAGCCAGGAAACATAAGTGGGCAACTGGCGAGGTACGTGCAGAATGTTCTGTGAGATGTTCAAAGCTTTGGATGTTGTTTTATAACCCCACTCTGCTTTAAAATTCTCCCTTTTTGGGTCTTCATGATTCTGTTGTTTACCAACATTCTCTGACAACATATAAGGCTTTCACGGAACAGCAATATATACAGTATATTGAGAATTAATCACACACAGATGGACTGTAATTACTAATTAGGTGACTTCTGTAGGCAAGTGTTTGGACTAGACTTTATTTTAGGGGTATCAAAATAAAGGGAGCTGAGTACTACTGCATGTCACACTTTTCAGAACTTTATTGGTTAAAACATTTTGATAGCCATCTTTTCCCCTTAAACTTTAAAACTATGCACTACTTTGAATTGGTCAGTTGTCAATAATTTCTGTGATACTAACCATGCACAACTGATCAGCAGGTAGTTAGATAGACTTACAATGTTCATTAGGGTGAGAACGTAATTCTGCACATGCTCCTTGCCGTGGAAGCGTATCACTGAGTCATCCACAGCCAGCAGAACCTCAATGTTGTAGTCGTCTTTCTTTGCGTGCCTCCTCTTGCGCTCAGACTCGTACAGTTTATGTTTGACCAAATCCAGAGCTGCAGGTAGGTCTGCGATTCCAACATCTGCCACTGCAAAGACATGAGGAGGACATAAAATAATTGGTAAGCAGACCTTGAAAATCTTCCATGTTCTCATTCTATATGCTCGCAGTTATTTCAGGCCCTTTGAGGTGACAAGTTGTGTAGAACCTTAAGTAAAACACATTTATTTTTACCAAAACAATGAAGAAAAAAACATTAGAGAAATCATTTGAGCTGTCTTGGCTATATCTTTAAAACTGTTCAGTCTTTTATTAAAATACTCGCAAACTGAAAGGGCCTCTTAAGAATCAGATATTTCCCTCTAATTCATCCATCTGCGCTGTGTGGAAAAAAATCCCAGCTCAGTAACACCATGCAATAGCAAAATTTACACAATTTACACAATGTAATAGTAAAATTTGTTGATATTATAGCTCTAAAATTTTTTTTTTTAAAATTACATTGGATATAGGTCGTTAAAGCAAACAAAATATTTTGTTTAAAGATTACCTGTAACAAATTTACTTACTGCAAATTGTAATTAGTGTATTCAATTAAAAAAATAAATGTTGCTCATGCTTATATCAGAGCCAATCAGCTGTATGATTGGATGGTAAAACAATCACAGCTGCAGCAACAAAAAATAGGTTGTAAAAATAGTGAGTTTTCCAGCAGATGCGGAATCAATTGTGAAAGGAGAAGAAATTGATGGACAGTAAATGAAAGTTCTCCCCCTATTCTTGGCTCCACTGCGCTCCTCAGTCTCCCATTGTGCCATTAGAGCACAGAATTCCTCATCTTACCAGCTGGTTTTGTGAAGAGTGCTTCCACTGCTGCTCCTAATAGATACCCAGAGAGTAACCTTAAAGCTGCAGAGTTGGAGAAACCTTTAAAATACGCAAGATGGGATTTAGCTTGCAAGCTGCAGCTCCTTTATCTTTAATAACGTATGATATTCTGGAGTGTGTGTTTTCTGTATGTTTGGTGCTGAGAAACCAGAGCACAATTAGATTTTCAGAGGGGGAATGGCTGGCTTTAAAGCCTTTTTCAAGAAACCCAGTTGGAAATAACATGTTGGTTCACTATGAGTTACCTCACTAATAATAAATATAGCAGTTTGTAAAGATGCACCAAGAAATCAGCTGATTTACACCTTGACCAGCCCTATCCAGTGGCTGGCCCATCAGAAACTAAAAAAAGTACATTTATTTTGCCCCTGATCAGTGAATGTACCTTGTCTCAGCACTACCACAACAATACACTTCACTGTGGATGTTTTTACTGACGGAAGAAGGTTCAAAGACAGCCATTTTTAGCATTAGTGAGGTGTTTAAAATGAGGCATAGAGATGTAAGAAGCTATTTAAAAGGAAGATATTTTATGACACACAAAACAAGTGTGTGTATATATATATATATATATATATATATATATATATATATATATATATATATATATATATATATATATATATATATATGTGTGTATACATATAGATAGATAGATAGATATAATCTTATCTTTTTTCTGATCTGTGAAAGCACCAAACTCAAACACTGCCACACCAACAATCTGCTGTATGGAGGTTGTCACTTTGGCAAATTAGCTATTTTTAGTTTTGATAAGGTGTTTACAAATCAAGTCAAAGGAAGCACAAAAGGTTTGAGAAGCTATCTAAAGGAAAATAGTATTTTCTATTGAAGCTTATCAGCCATATATTCAGCTTGTCTTAAGGTCACTGTGGTTCCAACATTTGCCATCTGCCACAGGACATCTAATTTGGGAACCATTTGTCAAAACAGGAAAGGACTCAACCAGTAACAAGGGAGACTAAACATATTACAATGTTGCTCTGTTTTGTTCTTTTGAGCTTTCAACTTCTTTCCATTATAAAACATGCCACGTTGCCAGTTTTTTGAAAATCTTAAGACTTATGCTACATTGGATTTTTCTTGGACGTCAGAGCTTGGAGCTATGGATAAATTTACACCCGACTTGAGAGAATACTAGTTGCTACTCCTTTGGAATCTCATTTGAAATGCGTTCATGTATATAAGAATGTTTTTGTAAAAGATGTCTTCAAAAGAAAACTCAGTGTTTGCTTCTCTCTGACCCCTGTGTTGATGTCTGCCTCAGCATGACCGTCTGGTTTGCCTGTTTTGGAACGTCTAGGGTATATTTTTGGGGGAACACTTATAATTTCCCTGATGAAAGTAGGAAATTTACGACTAAAGACTGCCACATACTGAGATCAAAGTGGAACATGGACAAGTGGAAAAGTTTATTCGTACCATAAAGGTACCACATCTCTTCTATTTGTAAGATCAAATCAACTTCACCTACCACAATATGCAAAAGTATTCACAGCCCTCCATCTTTATCATATTTTGCTTTATTATAGTCACAAACTTGAACATATTGAATGTGACCAGCTATTCAGTGACAGCCTAATCCGGCCATGATGAAAAACTGATAATGAAAAAGCCATATTTGAAAGAAAACTATTCCGCACTGTTTGCAGTTTGTCACAAGCCATAAAGCGGCCTCAGTACACGTAGACAAAGGTGTTCAAGTCAGATAAGACCACAATATAACTTCTTGTCCTACATACACATCACCCTGAACATACCATCCCAATGGTGAAACATGACAGTAGCAGCATCAGGCTGAAGGCTTTTCTTCAGCAGTAACAGTGAAGCTGGTGAGAGTTGAGCTTCATCTTCCAGCAAGACAACAACACAAATACACAGCCAGAACTACAAATGGAATGAGAAATGATATGTGTGTATTAGACTGGCCCAATCAAAGTCCAGACCTAAATCCAGTTTAGAATCTGTAGCAAAACTGGTGCTGACAAATGTTCTTCAGATCTGTGAACTTCAGATATCTTCGCAAGAAGCATAGACCCAGATTTTCATATTTTGATGTGCAAAGCTGGTAGAAGCAAACTCCTGGAGCCTTGCAGGCTGAATAAAAATGTATACTATACTTTTCAAACTTTTGTTTGTTAAAAAAACACATCTTCCAATTCTTCAGAAAGTCAGAAGTACACCAAAACTAGTATGACTTTAAATAACTTGTGAAAATTCAGATCATGATCCAGTGGCCTAGTGAGCTTCTTACAGATTAGTTTTCAACAACACCACAAACCACTTTTTTCTTTTGAGATCATGGAAAAAAACCAAAAGAAATTAAACAATATATCAGCAAGACAACTGTGGCCATCCACAGCTCATCCTTGAGTATATTTTCTAAGTGCCTGAAGATGCTGCATTAAACTATTCAAATAATTATATGAAAGTATAAACAGCATGGGAATGTGCAGCTATCATACTGTTCAGTAAGGAGATGGATCCTGTGTCCCAGAGAAGAACAAAGATGATGGACAATGCTGGTGAGAGAATATCATTATCCACAGTGAAATTAGCACTGTACTGAGAGGAGCTGAAAGCCCACTCAGCGAGGAACAAGCCATTCTGCCAAAAGCAACATAAAAAGCCTGATGATATTTTGTAAATGGACTCAGAGACAAAGGCCTTCCTTTTTGTCAACTATGACATTGTTCCATTTAGAGGAAAAGGGAGAAGCTCGTAAGACTGATAACACCATCCCAACTGTGAAGTACAGGGGTGGCAGCGTCATGTTGTTTGAGTGTTTTGCTGCAGGAGAGATTGATGCACATTACAAAACAGACTGCATATGTAGAAATATTGAAACAACATCTGAAGACATGAGCCAGAAAGTCAAAGCTTGGGCACAAAAATGGACGATGCCACCAAATTAGTTACAAAGTGGCTTCAGGACAAGAAAGTCAATGTTTTGGAGTGTACATCACAAAGCCTTGATCTCAATCCTACAGAAATTTGGGGATAGTGCTTAAAAGGTCTGGGCAAGCAAGATGGCCTATAAATATGACTCAGCTGTACCAGTTCTGTCAGAAACAATGGTCCAAAATTGCAGCAAACTATTTTGAGAAGCTGGTATAAGGATACTTAAAGCATTTAACTCAAGTCATACTGTTTGACAAACAGTTCTACCAAATACTTGAAAAATGTATGTAAACTTCAGATTTTGAAAAAAAGTAATAAAAAATCCTGTTTTTCATTTAGCAAATAGAAATAATTTAATTAATAAAAACTGAAATAAAAAGGAAGTTTTTAATCATATTTAATGTGGAGTAGTAAAAAAAAGGTTATGTCGTTTATCTGATGTGTTCTGTATTGCATGTCCTTCTTGTAGAATCTATAAGTGACAATGCATCTGAGCTATTCTGTTCATTTTGCAGCCACAGAACACTTAAACCCACACAGTGCTTTTTGTTTCCACTGATGTAAGACTCCTTCCCTCCACCTACCTTCATTGTGTAAGTCCTCTTTCCGCTGGCCCGTCTCCCGCTTGATGGCTGATCTGCGGTAGACCACGTGCACTCGCCCCTTTACTTCCACATCCTGTTGGCCTTTCTCAAGTGGTTCAATGAAAAATTCGCCATTATCAGTGCGGATCAGGCCTGCCTGGAAAAACAGAACTTTGTATCAGACCACTACTCTTCCTTTAAATGAAGTTAATCCAACTGGATCCTATAATTACAGTGGAGACAGTCAATTGGAAGACTCAATATAATAAGGAATGGTGAAGGTGGACACAACTTGGCAACTTTGAAGATTATTTCTAAAGAATTATCTGTGAATATCATGAATATCTAAAAAGGTCAGTGGCATTTTACTAATCTAACCCATTTCTTTACCTCTATAATAAACTTCCAATCAGTTAAATAAAACCTTTTTCTCCTTTGTATCTTTGATTGCTGCCTGCTACTTTATTGAATTTCATCATATATTGCAGTTTAAGATTCGATTTAATAAAAGCTCAGTTTCTTTTATACAGACGATGGTTTTCTAATTTAATCTGAGATTTCAAACACATCACAAACAAGTGTTATCATCTTATAGACATTTTGCCATTAATTTAACTATAGAAATAGAATTTTTGGTATGAAAAGTGAATCATATCTGTCTTTCCTGAGGAAGACTTCTTTCTTGCTCATTGCTGAGTGTCTATGAAAATGGTTGATGTAGAAAGAAGCTGCCACTCTCTGATTCAAGTCAACTGCAAACCTGCTATTTTCTCTTGATTGCATAAATATACAAAACATCCACATAATACAGTTTGCAAAAATCACCAAAAATTCAATAAACATGGTACAGATTGTGTATTTTATTTGCATAGCAAATCAGTTTGTCACTTTAAGTTATATCTGTCTGGACTGCAGGAACATGCATTGTGCTCATTTTGTTATAGAGATAATAATACAGGGGTACAGTATGTTATCATTAGTTTATTATTGCAGCAGAACTACAGCAGAACAGCAAGAACTTGCAGATGAATATCCCAAGTTCACTCTTTTGCTTGTTTATTCAGAACTTTTTCAAGTTCTATAGATAAGATTTATATCGACAGTGCCTAACAAAAGAATACATACACACTGAACGTTTTCTCATTTTGTCACATTACAACCACAAACTTCAACCTATTGTATTGAGATTCTTTTGTGAAAAATCTGAAAAACCAAGAAATGTATATATACTCCTAAATAACTTCAGGCTCAACCAATTTAGTTAACAGACTTAAAGAGTAATTTAACCTCAGTATAAATCAATCTCCCATGTGAAAGCCTCCAGGGTTTCTTAGAAAACTTTAGCAAACAACACCATGAAGACCAAGGAGCGCAGCAGACAGGTAAGAACAAAAGTTGTGAAATTTAAAGCAGGGTTAAATTATAAAAGAATATAACAAGCTTTAAATATCTCTCAGAACACTGTTCAGTTCAAAACATAATGATTGTGGCAAACAAAAACAAGTCTAGACATGGCTTTCCACCTAAACTGACAGGTCAGATAAGGAGAGCATTAATCAGAAAAATAGCAAAGAGGCCCATGTTAGACACAATAGCTAATAATTGTGCACTCTGCACATCTGGCCTTTATGGGAAGAGTGGGAAGATTCTTGAATGATGACCAGAAAAAAGACCTCTCTGCTGCTGCACATGTGGAAGAAAGTTCTCTGGTCTGATTAAACCAAAATGTAACTTTTTGGCCTTAATTCAAAGTCTTATGTGTAGTGGAAAACTAACACCCTGAACACACTGTCAAAAGGTAAAACATGATGTTGGCAGCAGCATGTTGTGGGGATGCTTTTCTTCAGTAGTTGGCTGCAGTTGATGGAAGGATGGATAAAGATAAATACAAGCAAATCCTGGAAGAAAACTTGTTAGACAGTGCTTTTAAACTTGGTTGGTTGGTTTATAATTGGTTTGGACTAGGTTGGGGTGGAGGATCATCTTCCAGTAGGACAAAGACCTTAAACATACAGCCAGAGCTACAATGGAATAGTTAGCTCAAAGCATACTCAGACATTATGATGGCCCTGCCAAGGTCTATATCTAAGTGTAATTGAAAATTTGCAACAACAGTGAAAAACTGATATGTAAAGATGGACTCTGTCCAATCTGACAGAGCTTAACCTGTTTTGCAAAGACAATAGGTTAAACAAAAATTGCAGTCTCTAGATCTGCAAAGCTGGTAGAGATATACCCCAAAAGAGCTGCAGCTACAATTGTGGCAAAACAATGGTTTGACGCCTTAAAATTGGCCTCTGTCTGTTTAAGAAGCTCCTGCTCTTTTTGACACTCCGCCTTCAGCACGTCATCACAACAATGCTTTTCCATTATGCCGTTCACAAACGATCTTAGGAAAAGTAGATCATACGATAAGCTCAGCAGACTTGCAGTTCCACCAGGTGTTTGCTTATTGCTGCTGCTGCTAGTCTGGTGGAACTGAGTGGAGGAGACGCGGGGGAGGGGTGCTCTATGAGGAAAAGCTCAGCTGGGGAATGCAGCTCCAAGGAGAAGCTTAGTGGAAATAGGCAGCAGTTTGTGCAAGCAAGTGTTTAAGCACCTCCAAATGGCTGCCTTGGGAAATTTAAGGATTTCTCAAACATGCATGAAAGAATCAAAGCAACACTCCAGGTATGTTTTTGATGAGGGAATAACATTACAGCATCGTATAAAGCTCAAAAAAGTTGATTTTATATAATGCCCCCTCCTTTAAGGTACTAGGAGGCTGTAAAATACAGTCTGATCATATATTTTTATAAAATAATATCTTGACATAACATTTTGAACTGTTTGGTTGCTAAATTGTTTACCAGAGCTAAAAGAAGCAACAGTGAACTGACATTTCTCCATCAACATATTCACTGGAAGTTACCTCCAGGTCACGTGATGCATTCTTTATGTAACAATATTGATAACAGCTGCTCTAGCCGTACACAGGATGTGTTTTGAGGACAGTATTGAGTCACATTTTAAAAGCAAGTGTGTCAGATCACACACACAATTACTGCTTTGCAACAGATATCAGGGGACAACACAGGATCATTGATGTGTCATATAGTATAACAAAGTTGTGTTTTATGTTAATGTTTAGGTTAAACAACTAATTTGACTAAAATAACTTTTCTGAAGGGATTATGCATTTATTTGCCATGATTTTTATGATCCGCTGTAAACCCCATCCAAAAAGAATGAAACTCTAAAAAATTTTCAAAAAATAATGAGTTTCCAAAAATAAGAAACTCTAATACCAGACATTACATTACAGACTCCATCATTACCAGCAATAGAAAATGTAGTTAAGTGTTGACAGATTTTGTTACTTACTTTTATATGTAAGTGTTTCATACCCCAACACACTACTGCACATCTTCCTTGCATTTTGAAAGCAAGAAAAGATGTGGGCTACCTTAAGTAAATAACAGTCTAGCATCACATGCCGAGACTGTGATGCAGATCAACAGCTAAGGCCCCTGCCTTTTACAACAGTTTTTGGGGACATTTTGAAAAATTGCTGCAAGATTACCGTCACAACAAGCGTTGGGCAACAAAATAACTTAAATAATTTAAGGAGAAATCAAAAATGTCAATAACAAACATAAGGCCTTAAAATTCAATAAAACCGACAATGCAGGCAGTATGTGGGGTCACCATTATTCAAGCATTTGTACAAGAGCACATACTTGATTTGCATTATTTTCTGCTTGTGACATATTTGCACTTTTAAACATTATTGTAAATTGGTTTTGTACATAAAAATATTGCTATTTGAGAACATTAATAATCAATAAACTCCTGTAATTTCAAATGAAACTCAGTGTTTAATTAATGACAATTTTTAAAATAAATGTGACAAATTGTTGATAATGTTTTATTACTCATTTAAATTTGTTCTTTAAGCTTAGAAATTAAGACTTAATTTGAAACTTTACTGTGATAATTATCCCTTTCAATAAAAATAATAATAACATCATGATCACTTAAAGTTAATCACAACTCTGAGCTACTTTTGAATAAACTCAGCCAATAAATATTTGGCACCTGGGTGCACTTTTAAACTGTAAAAAGAATTAAACTTCCATACCCAGATGTTACAGCAAGATTAAGGGATGCTGAAGAACACCAGTACACAGGTGATGTACAAAATAAAGGGCATCATCAGCAATGCACACCATTAAAAAATGCGGAGAACTTCATGTTCCAAAAATATGCTTTATCTTTTTTAAGTGTCGACCCATTTTCAGTGTGTTTTTAAATACACCAACTCATTATTATTATTATCCCCATGACACCGAGTTGTTTCGTCATCAAAGCAGGAGCTGTGACCAGACATAAGTTTTTCAATAAACCAATGTTGTTGTGATGGAAAGAAGTTATTTCATTTCCCAGTATCACTATCTGTGGTTGTGTTTGCAATGAACCTAAAGCAAAAAGTCAACTATCCTGATTTGCTCCTGATTTGTTTATTTATTGCTGCTGATACTGTCATAGCAACATTCACCAGCATTACAGCATATCACATGTTTTGTTGCTATTGTGCAGTCCTAGTATGCATTCATTTTTATGCAGTTGTCTATTTCTATTTGTTTCCAGTGAAAGAAATCCCATTTAAGAATGCATCTACATAAAAACAACACTTCATCCTTTTGGGATAAAAGTAAGTTGGCAAATTTATTCTCTGTGCCATCTTAGTTAAATTACTCCTAATAAGCCAAGACTACTGTATACTGTCTTCAGCCAAAGTGTTTCTCCTAGACTTTGTTGAGAAAAAAGGAAAACCTTTTCGACCTATCATTATCTTTGTGACACAGAGGCACCAGCAAAACCTTTGGCAAGAATGTGTGTATTTACAGCTGCTGAATGAAATCTAAATATGGAACCAAAATGAAAGCACTGTGCATAAGGAAAAAAACGAAGACAATTACTGAGTTTGATAACTATCTATTTGACAGCAATGATATATTTAAATTAAGGGTGACGTTCAGCTGTTGGGTTGAAGAACAGTGAGAGGGAAAAAAAGTCTGCAAATAAAACAAATTTGACCATGTTTTACTGCTGCATAGTTTGAGCTGCGCTGTGATATTAAAATTGGGGATGTGATAAAGAAAAAATACAAATTCAGTATAAATGTGTTATAACTTCAACTCAATCCCAAATTTAAGTGTATTTTCTTGTGGTTTTTATGTGCCAGACAAGCACAGTATCACATAATTTTTAAATGAAAAGAAAATGGCACTAAGTTTTCAAATGTTTTTTGTTTTTTGTTTTTTTAAATCCAAATGCTAAAGGTGTGATGTGCATTTGTATTTAATCCCCACCAACCTTTATACATCTAAAGACTGAAATTCTGAAATGCTCACTCTTCCTTGCAAAATAGCTAAAGCTCTGTCAGATTGGATGGAGAGTGCCTGTGAACATTAATGTTCAACTCTTGCCACTGATGCTCAATTGGAGAGAGGTCTACTATGACTGGCCCACTCAAACACATGAAAAATGTTTTAAATCATTCTATTGCAGCTGTTGCTGTATGCTTAGAGTTGTTGTCAAGCTAGAAGGTGATCCTCCAATAAATCCCAAGTCTTTTGCAGCTTCTAACAGGTTTTCTTGTAGGTTTTCCCTTTACTTAGTTACATCCATCTTCCCATCTACTGAGTTTCTAACAGGGTTTGCATTTACATTCATGTGTTCTCTTGATACAAATAATTAACACGTTTCAAAGTTGCCTGTATACATATGAAAGATGTCTAGCAAATAGATAGGTCATGTTTTGACCTTTTTTTCCACTGTTAACTTTACAGTTTTCCAGAGCTATATTCAGTGATAAATTATACAGTAAGTTTATATTTTTCCACTGTAGTCAAGAGATACGGAGGCCATAATGTTACTCCAGAGGCTGAGCATAGATCTCAGCATGTAGTTTGAGAGGGAGTCATTCAGCTGTGCCACCCCACACAAAAAATGAACATAAATCTGAACCTTAAGCTCACTGGTGCACTAAATTCCTCACCTCTGCAGGGGCAACTTTAAAGTTACACATCCACTGTATGTCGTCTCAGGGTGAGACAGTATTCCCTGCAAAACCATACTGGAAGATTAAGTGGTGAAATCACTATGAAGGAGAAAGTGATTTATTAGTGTGTATCCCTATGAACATTTTTAATATAAAAAGACGTAGTTTTCCAGCAAGCTTTAAATGATATCCAGCAACTGCCAAAGTTAAATGCTTGAGTGCTTCTTCTCAAAAAAGAACCAATATAAAATCACACAGTACTCTGAACCATCATAGGTTTCAAACACTGTAACAAAGCCTCTCTCAACAGGAAATCATGTCTCGATTCATATGTCAAGATAAAGATGATTGTTTTCTGAAAAAACAATCAAATATGTTTTATATTTATTGTTTCTTCTTGTCATTTCCAGTTCTGAATGTGCAGCATTAATCACGGATAACTGGTAAACAAAGACATAGCTACATTGTGCTGTTGCCATCACACTTGGTGGTCCAGTTACATCATCGCCTGAGATAATCTGATAGAGTCATCCTTTATGGTGCATGTCAGACAAACAAAAATCCAAAAGCTGAATAAGCACCACAGGCTACGGATGCAGGGAAATTAAAAGCCAGCTTTGGTTCTGGAGGCGCAACCTGTAATTTGTGGCAGATTATTTGGAAACATGCATTTCGGTTCCAGGCACGCTCTCTTACTGATTCACCAATAAAACAGGGAGACTTAGAAAGGTACTGCGGTGTTAGATCTGAGGTCAAAGCATGCACTCCTTCTGTGAAATTTACCCCATGAACTTTTGTTATAAGATTTATAATCTCATCTGTATCATTGATAGGATTAAGAGAGACCTCTAAAGCAGTGCTCATAAGATTATGAAGGAACTGGACATTTTTGTTATCTGTTAATACAGGCTTTGTGAAAAAAAAAAACAAGAATATCAAGCAACAGAGTAGGACCCTGGCTCACCTGAATGACTTCCTGATTCCGTTTTATCTTTCACATCTCACAGAGCTCACATATATGACTGATCAAGAAGAGAATCATGAATAGAAAACGATGGATTTTAATCATGACACTGATCTACATGAATTAATCATACCAATTTAGCAACAAGTGGATAGCTTAATCAACCAGCAAACCACATAAGGAAGCAAATCAGTTTGCAAACAGGAAATAGTTTTTTTAAAAAACATACACTTCTCATATTAGTCGCACAGCATGAAACATAGGTACTTCTTTTTCTAAATTTAACAAGTTTGTAAGTTTGCACCAAAGTTCTACCAAAACAATAACCAGGTTAGTGAACTGTACAATTAATCCAGTTAGTTTTTTTGCTGTTTTGAATTTTGTTCCAAACAATAAAAAAAAAACTAAGTAATCTAAAAAAAAAATCTGAATTTTTCTTCGCGTCACAAGTTAAGATGATTTCCTTGATTTTGGATGATTTTCAGGAGCCAAGGTTGTGGTTGCTGTAAATGTAACTGTGCGGACGTGGGGTGAGTTGTAAGTTATACTGTCATCATCTTCTCTGCCTTTAGCTGAGCATCTAAGCACCACATTTAGCTTGACTCAATCAGGAAATTTGAAGAAATTACATCTTCACAAACTAGGACTTGTTCTATGGAGTTCTGCATCATGAAGGGAGGCCGAATGAGAAAGAAAATGAGAAAGTGTTGCACTAATTGGAAAACACAACTGCAAACAGAACTCCTACTCTCAAAGTAAACTGTGTGTTTAGAGCTACATTAGTGCTGTAAGGAGTATTCAAAGTAAGGTGACAACTATTTAGTATGTAATATTATGATCTGTTGCATCTAGCTGCAGTGAGGGGTGAAGTACAGCAGAAGAAAGGTCTCACCCAGTGTGTTATCTGTGCAAGAACTGCCACTGTTAGCATTTATAACTACATTTTTGGAGGTCTGGACACGTCTCTTATTCTTACTGTCACCATCACAAAATGTCAATAGGAACTGTTGTTTAAATGCATGTGATTATGGTTTCAGATTATTTTTTTTGTTGTTGTTCTTATTGCCTCAAAGACAATGAATTTTTGTTGTTAAATTGATGATTTGTTAAATCTCAAAACTTGCTCAGTGTAATCCAGTCAAACATGAATATATACATTCTACCAAACAGTTCAGGGACTTAGACTAGACAAGTTAGATTTACTGACATTAACAAATACAGGGTAGTGGAAAAACTATCTCTTATAGGATCAGCTCAGTTAAAGAAATTATTGCAAATAAAACAGAAGAAGCTAAGAGAATTTTGCCACAGCCATCCACAAATATTGACACCTCTAGTAAAGACGTGCAGCTTCACTTTAAACAAACTGCTTTTACTGCAACTTAAGATTTGTAATTTCAGTTTTAATTTGAGCATTTTTACTTATTGAGAATTGAAATCATTAAAAAAAAAAAAAGATAGTTTTCAACAAAACCACAGATGAAGATGTATGCAAGGTAAAAAAAAAAAAAAAAAAAAAAAAAAAATCTCCAAACCTCTTGTGTTAGCGAATTGCTACAAAGAATTTTTGGGACAGCAGGTTTCCATTACAACAATTAGACACTATCTAAAAATGCTAAACAGTTGTTAGGGAGGCATTAAAAAAGTGTCTTTCTGACCTACCATCACAAACACTAATGAGTAGAATTTCCAAAATGCTGCTGGGACTTTCACTGGAACAGTGAGCTTTGGTCAGAGGAGACAATGAATGAGTTTTCTATCAATAAACACACCAATAGTTGGCATGAAACCAGCCAACTGATTTCAACTGATTTCATGCCAACTGGTCTGGCATGAAATCAGCAGATGAATATGTAAAAAAACCCTTATGCCAGTTGTTAAGCACTGTAGATAATCTGTAATGCTGTGAATCTTTCCAGATATAATGGCAACCTTTTTAGTGGACACAACATCTTTCTTTCGAACTCTTTGAAATACCACATTTTAGGTAAAAATCTGGTGGATTTTGCTAGAAAACTGAAAATCAATCAGCAGAGTCTTTCAGCAGGCTAGTGATCCAAATCAAGACAGTTAAAACACAACTGGAGGTTGGATTTTTCTAAAATCTTTAGTATTACATTTATTTTTGTGGTTTTAATACATTTTTACCAGAGGTAAGTGTGGAGGGTGCTTCATTTTTCAAGGGAACGTTTTATTCAAAAGCATACTGTATATTCTGCAGTAAAGGATGAGAGTGACAGGAACTATATCATATTTTTGGCTGGAGATCACATGTGGAGATCTTTATTTAGAGATTGCTAACATAGCAGCAGGGTGTTGCAAGATAAGAATAATCATTAAAAAAAATGCAAGCAATAATGGGTACAACAGCTATGCATCTATTTCTATTAACAACATATGAAAACTGAAACCCTTTTACTTACACCTGAAAAAGAGAAAGCTGTTTGACTATGACTGTTGCTAGGTTCCTCTGTGTTTTTTTGGAGTGATGGACACAGAAATAGCGCTCCTCATCTGGTGACAGGGTTTGGAAGGCACTCGTGTTACATCCATCACACATGTAACTCAATCCATCCATCATCTGCGCTAATTTTCAACACATGAGCAACACCAGTATTATCATAGCCATCACTCATCACTCCACAACAGTAGCGCACCAGCTGTTGCGATCTAGAAAAGGACATTTCAACATGAGGATATCACAAACTTTGAGGCAGTCAAACAATAACTATGAAAACAGATTTGTGGGTAGACCATCAGTAAATAGAACAAAGATTAATCAGGGATTTAAAATTTAATGTCAGGATGTAAGAATGCCAGTAATATTACACTTCCAAGTTTAGGGAAGGATCAAATAAGCCTAATGTGTTGCTTAAAATCATGCAGTGCCTTGAAACCTATTTATTTTGTTATATTTCGTCATTTACAACCAAACACTGCAATGCATTTATTGGGTTTATGTAAAAGACCAACACAAGGGGAAATAAAGGTTTGCATAGTTTTAGAATTTTTTTACAAATTCCATTTACACAAATACCTCTAAATAAAATCCAGTGCAGCTAATTACCTTCAGAAGTCAACACACAAGTAAGCAGAGTCCTATTATGTTTAATTTAGTCTGAGTATAAATCGAGCTGTTTGGTCAAGGCTTTAGGTGTTTGCTAAAAAAACATTAAGGAACAAACAGCTACATGAAGACCAAGGAATGAAGAAAGACAAAGAAAACCAAGGTTATAAAACAATACATCAAGCTTTGAACATCTCACAGAGCACAATTTATTCTATCCTTTGAAAATGGAAAAGTTCTTGCAAAACTCTAATCCAGTTAAGAAATGCCTATCCATTTAAACTGACAGACTGGCCAAGGAGAGCATTAATTGGAGAAACAGCCAAGAGGGCTGTGGCAACTTTGGAGGAGATGCAGATATCCACAACTCGCTCCACAAATTTAGACTTTCTGGAGGAATGGCAAGAAGAAAAGTACTAGTCATAGACACCTGCTTGAGATAAGTCCTATGGGGCAAACAGCAACCATATAGAAATAGGTGTTTTGGTCAGATGGACCTAAATAAGAGTTTTTTTGTCCGACAAAAAAAAACCCTGTAGACCCACTATCACCACTGTAAAATATGGTGGTGGTAGCATCATGTTATGGGGATGCTTTTTTTTAGTAGGAATATCAAAGCTTATCTGATTTGATAAGAAGATTGTTTGGAACACAAATGTACACAACACTTTGGAGTTTTTATTCTTAATTTTCCAATCATATGTGCTTCTTTGAGTTGGCCTATCACATAAAATCTAAGTAAAGGATTAAAATATTATTTGTGGTTGTAAGATAGCAAAATATAAAAAAAGGGTCTGAATACTTCTACAAAGCAGTGTGGTTGCACAGTAGGACATATAAACAAACAAGCTTATCACTGGCAGCCTGGAGTATGTGTTCCATACTGCCCAGTGCTTTGTTTTAACAAATGCACATTATATGGGAAAGAAAAAGCATCGGTGATATGAATCTGCCCTGTTCTTCTTCTCCAGAGAGGATCCTGATTCATTCACATTTGAAGAATACATGCAGGCAGTACAACAAAACATGATGTGTGTCAAAGATCTGACCCGTATATTCTGACACCAATACGTTATGTACTTTTTTATACCTTTCATTCACAGCCCTTTCATCATGCATCATCTTTTGAGTGCCTTCCACATCAAGCATTACATGTCAGCCTGTCTGCGCAGCTTCAAATGCTCCCCAAGCACTTTCCCTGCTTGCTCCGACAGGTCTGTATTTAAGTTGGCTTTTATTCAAGGAATCACATGGACAATATTGCTAAGAGTCTGACAGCACCTCTTAAAGGGTATGCGCACCCAAATCACAAGCAAAACACAGTGATAAGCCCCCTGCTTTCATCTCAGTGAACATGTCTTTTTCAAATTTAGAGTCCTAACAGCTCACAATGACTCAAATAAAAAATAAATCTCACATTTATTTTATAAATATGCATTTTTTTACTTTCAGACAGTTATGTGTAACCGTGACAACAAGGTATTGTTCTTTACAACTGAGAGCAACTGATTAGCATCTCAATCGCTCAAATAATACTTGAACTACGACCCCAAATCTCAGAGGAGTTCTCAAAGGAGGCTTGTAGGATGTAGAGCAGGTTCAAAGAGCAGAGATAGAAGGAGGAAGTTCAAACCATCTCTTCCATTGATCGTAATGGGTGAGGATAATATCCCTAACTGCAATGTCTCTCTTCCCAGCTTTCTCAACTGACAGCCAGATAGAGATTTAAAAGGAGGGGCAAAAGCAAATGAGGTAGATCAGCAGTGCTTGCCAACAACTGATGGTGTAATTCAGGACATGTTGCTGTGAAATATCACCTCTGCTGCCTAGATATTGCGCTGTTAGCATGTCATGACAGTCATGAAACCATCATACAGGAACAGTTTTCAGTCAGAGGCCTCTTCAGATTCAGTGGAAGACTGACTGCTACCGGAGACCCTTCCTACCCACAGCACCATCATCCATAACAACTCTTTTTTAATACTTGGATGATATGAGTTACAACAACATTTAATTTACCTTTGGGATAAATACAGTATAGTATTTTTGAATTGAATTACATTTGGATAATAAACTAAAGGATCCCATCATAGTCCCCATAAACATTATAGACATACCTCATATCAAGATATCAGCAGATACAAAAAAAAAAAAAAAACAGCTGTGTCAAAGCTTTCTACAAAAGGAGGAGTCTAACAGAACAAATGCTAGCATAACCCTAATACACCTGTCCAGACAAAGGTTTCAGAGAACTTCACTATTCATTTCTCAGAGTAACCACTGTATTATATGGTGGGTGAAAAAAGAGGTGAATAAAACTCTTATCATGGAAATCCTAATGTTTCTTCAATAAGAATCAAAAAGGCCATGGCATTAAAAACTGAACAACATTGTTGCTGAAAGTTTCTTTGTCAAGCTGAGCTAATAAAAGGTATCTTCCTTTCTTAACATAATCAGAGGAACTCATCTTAAGGTATTTAATTTAACCACTGAGAACATTAAGGTGAGTACATAAAAACACTTAAAGGAGTTTTTTGGTGTTGTGACATTTTTCTTTTACTGCCGCTGCACTGGAGTTCTCATTAAACACATAACTGATCAGTTAGGATGATCTCGATGGATGTTGTTTCTGCTAGTGCTATGAAAGCTGCAACGTGTCGGCGTATTATGGCTTCATTTCAATAAGCTATGATTTACTGGCTTCTAAGGAGCAACTTTGCTGCTCAGAAATATTGCAGCAGAAGAGGTGATTATTCTTGCCTTTTCCTTATCTTTAATAATTTGTATTTATAACACATATGTATGTCTTTTGGGATTTTTGCCCGAAGATTTATTTAACAGGGAACTCGCAGTTTATTATGTAGTGAAATCATTTTACTTAAATCTGTTGTATGTATTAACAACATGTATGTATGTCTGAAAAATATGTATGAAATTTAAATTTTGTGGATGCATTGTAACTTCAACCTTTAAAATGCTTGGCCGATATGGAACAACACAGAGAGGACAAGAGTAGCTTTAAAAGACACGTGTTACTTCCTTATGGTTTGCTGATGGAATAGAAATCTTAATTGTCCAAATAAACTAGAAACTGAGCAGTAAAGGCTGTTCACATCATATAAAATAAATGCACGCACCAAAGTTTGAGAAAGAGTAATAACTTATTGTTACTGAGTAAAGTTCAGGGTTGCTGCGACTGGTCGACATAATCAATGTGATTGACCATAATAAACCATCAACATCAGTATTTTCAACTGACATTTGTTTAGTCATTTTGAGCTGTTTATTTTTTCGATTTTCTTAAACTTTTGAACAAAAGCAACAACTGATTTACTTTGAACTGCTGTATGTGTGCGGAGTTCTGTTGGTGGCTGTCTTTATCGGTACTTGTGCATCCATGCTTGTATACGTGCTGCATACATCAGTCCAGTCATCAGTGGGCTCTGTCTAGGCAAATATCTTCTTCTTCAAAAAAGTCTTTCAAAGTTCTCATAGGCTAAAGTGGTCTACAGTCTGGAAATACTTAAAGTTAGTTAACAACAGATTTTTGAATGCTCTGTTAGGTGTCAGTTCAAACCACCATCAGCACAAGCATCACATGCATGATGACCTTCTGAAGAACCAATACCCAAGAGGTACTAATGATCTGACACTAAAGGCAAAACCATATAAAGTGTAAAGCTGCTGAATGCCCCCTATGAAGTTAGATAAGTGGTTATGGTAAGAATTAAACATATGTTTGACTGATTAATGCTGTGTCTGAGTGTGTTAATATGCAGATTTGCAGCAAAGCAAATGTGTTTTACCTAATCTCATCTTAATTACAGCTAATTGAGTAGATCATGCTAATGAATCAGATTTGACCCATCTTTTTGGCATAGATTTAACAACACATGAGAAACATTCTTCAGAGATTGTTCCCGATATTGACATGATGGGATCTTGAAGTTGGTGCAGGTTTGTTGTCTGCACATCAATGATGCTCCCATTACAGTATATCCCAAAGGGGCTGTGATGGATTGAGATCCAGTTACTGCGGAAGCCACTGGAGTCCAGCAATCTCATTGTTATGTTCAAGGAATCAGCCTGAGGTGATTTGGGCTCTGTGACATGGTGCATATTTTTATGGGAAGTAGCCACCAAAACATGGGTATACTGGGGTCATAAAGGGACAGACATGGTCAGGCGTAATACTCAAGTAGACTGGGTCCTTATTAGTATTAAGGGGCAATGTTACAGTTAGAAACTACTGATCAGGCCTGATATCTGGGTGTAGTGATAGACTCAGACCTGATCTTTCAGAGACACCTGAAGACATTTACTTAGTCTGCCTTCTATTACCTGAAGAACATTTCTAGGATTAAAGGACTAATGTCCCAACAAGATCTTGAGAAACTCATCCATGCATTTATCTTTAGTTGTATTGATTAGTGCAACAGTGTCTTCACAGGTCTGGCTAAAAAGTCTATCAGACAGCTGCAGCTGATCCAGAATGCTGCTGCTCACATTCTCACTAAAACAAGGAAAATAGAGCAGATCACCCCAGTTCTAAAGTCCTTACACTGGCTCCCTGTAGCTCAGAGAATAGACTTTAAAATACTTCTTAGTTTATAAATCACTCAATGGCTTGCTACAAAATACATTAAAGATCTGTTGTTGGTATATCAACTTTCCAGACCACTCAGGTCTTCTGGTTCAAGTCTACTCTGCATCTCCTGCATCAGGGAAACAGCATTCAAATATGGGGAAACAGCATTCAGTTTTTATACTCCTCTAATCTGGAACAAACTTCCAGAAAACTGCAAAACTGCTGAAACACCGAGTTCCTTCATATCAAGGCTAAAAACCTGTGTGATAAGAGCTACCTTTGATTAATAATAACTGGAACATCATAAAGTCCAGTCTGTTTTTTAGCCTGTCATTGTTTTCCTTTCCTTTGCCACTGCAATGTAATTTTTTTTTTTGCTTGTTTGCTGTATTATTTTCTAATCAAGTAAAGTATTCTGAATTCCCTTTTTGCTGAAACTGTGGTATTCAAATAAAATCACCTTGCCCTGCCTTGTCAAAGTGTGGCAAGAAAACATACCCTACACCATAACACTACCAGCAGCTTGAGCTGCTAATACAGGGCAGGATAGAGCCAATCTTTCATGTGTTTTTGCCAAATTTTGACCCCACCACCTGAATGTTAAAGCTTAAATTAAGTCTTATCGACCTTTGCAAAGTTTTTTTTTTTTTTTTACTCTGTTATTGCCCCTCCATCTCAAACAGTAAACAGTGGAAGAACATATCAGGGAAAGAGCATTCAAAGGTTATCTATCAACTATTCGGCTCATGAGAGTTCTGTCAAAAACAGTTTCAGGAACTACTTCAAGATAGCTCGAGCACTGGTTGTTCTCGCCCCTGCCAACCCTGCCAGTTCAAGTGTCACATGACTGTTTTACAGTAACTGTCCACCAGTGGCTCAGCTCTTCTCTCTGTCTCTGCTTTGTTACAGCCCAACACATATTTGAAAACCAAGCAACTACACCAGAGCAGAATGACATATCGAGCAGTGGCAATGGGGGGAAGGGCACACGATGCTGCAGAATGCAAACAAGGGGGCTTTTTATTTCTCAGATATATGCTTAATTGTTCCCTTTGCCCAAATATGGCGGACAGGTGGAACAGAATAGGTGCATAGAGAGAACATTTTTCTAATAACTCATTGAATTTCTCTCGTTTGTGTTTTTGTGATGACTGATTGATTTCATATTCAAGAATTGAAGTTCATTCAAGTGCTTTTTGTCCTTCAAATGCAACACATTCAGAATGTGTCTTCTAGGAATGGCAGCATTCAGATGAAACATTTAAATAAAATAATAAATCTCTTTCCACTTTCCAACTTTTAAGACTACATTTATTTTGGCTGATAATGTAAGCAGTGTGAACTAGTTATTATTTTGATTTCTTTAACCTTTTTTGCCATTAAGGTCAGGTTGGGTTACAACACAAAATCAGCTTATAGAAAAACTGTGAGCTGTACGAGCAGCAAAGGCTGATGACGTGATTCAATAAGTGCTCATTATTGATTTCTCAGCACACAGCTGTATGCCCAGCTGCAGCTGTTCCAACTGAGCTTCCCGGGTGAAGCTGTGGCCTAAATGCACTCCCTCTTCAGCTTGCCCAGCAGGGCTAGTTTCAACCCTAAGTGCTTCTGTTTGATAGCTTACCAACATGTACAGTGAAAGATTTTAGCAAAACAACATGATGTAATATGTGTTAATTTATCATATTACAGCTCTGCCTCTCTTAAGAAATGAAAATATTTTTAGAGGGCAATTTGGAGCAACCAAAAATCCTACAGAAACGTAACATCATTTGCTGATGCTCTGCACAGGCTACTGCTTCAGCTAAGTCAGTGATTGAATGTCTAAGAATAAAAAGATTCAGACACCTGTTCTACCAAGATACAGGCAATTAAATTCAATGTGTTAAAAGATTAAAAGGATAGCTCAAGGTTTTTATCTTCAGCTAAGTCTGAAATTATTCATAACTATGATGTTTGTTTTTGACCGATAATGAAAGGAAAGATAATGAAGGATATCTCAAAAATAATAAACAAAAAAAATATTAATCTGTATGTCTTTTACAGTTTCTTAAAAAATGGCATGTCAAAAATTACTTACACACTTCCCAATAATCAGTGGAAAAAAATCTTTATTGGCATCACAAACTCTTATAATTGCTGGCTCACTGTTTTGCATGTTTCCACTGGTACTGTCACAATTCATCTGATTGCGGTGAGATTGAAAAGCATCCTTTCCGTCACCCTAATCTTTTGCTCCCTTCATAGATTCTTTAACAGATTCAAGTTTGGACTCTGAATGGGCCACTCCAAAATGTTAGTAGTACTTTCATTCAGAAGAAAATTATTTGTCAAATTTAAGGATTACTTTAAACCTAAATCTGTCAGGTGTATGAATAATTCTGAGCTTAAGTTTATATATCATTAAAGTTTTACTTTTTTTAACTGAATGACTAACATAAATGAACTTTTCAATGATATTCTAATTTATTGAGATGTACCTGAAGATCATATATGCAGCTGATAACTTTATTGGGGTTTTTATTTTGTATAAATCCAGATTAGTTGGTTCTGGACCCAAAGTTAATGGCTAGTAAGAGAGGGGCCAAGACCAAAGCAAACTTCTACCGTCCTGAAACAACTCCAATCTCTGAAACATCACTGCGTGGTCTTTGCACAGAAGCAGTGTACCACTAGTGATATTCCTCTGTGAAACCTGTTCTGAGAAGATAAAATGAAAAGTGATCCAGTTATTGTAACTGTTTGATATAAAAGTAAAGCAGTGAACAAAGCAAAACTTTTACTTACAATTTTTATTCGATAGTTGTTCTGACCAGAAAAGCTTGATATGCTCCAATATCAGCGTGTTGTTCAGACACTGGTAGCGCATCATTTCCTTCCACTATATATCGTGTAAATTAGCTTGATGTTATACTATATTTTTGAGACTGGATTTGTTTTAAAGTAGTAGAAGTTTACTTTGATCTTGGCCCCTCTCAGAATACTGGTTAGCCTCCAGGACCAACAAATTTGGATTTATACTAAATGCAGATGTAATCAGAGTTACCTACTGCAGGTAAAATATTAACTAATTATTACCTTTTAACAGAAACATCCCTTCAAAATCCTGAGCTATCCCTTTAAAGATTCTGATCAGGAGCTAAAAGATGTTTTTTCAAGAGTCGTAAGCTCATAATTGTGTGTTAATGGAGGCTAGTAGTCAGCATCTTACCTGCGTAACTGAACTACAAAACTAAGGTCAGAAAGACTGTTATTGCCTTATACCAAGGAGTAAATATTAACAGATTTAAAAAGTGCTGTTTACATGGATGGCTATAAAACTTTTGCGATTGGAGCTATTAACCTAAATAGGTTCCAACACTCAGGTCAGGTGTGGCAGTCTACTGCAGTGATATATCATCCAGCAGGCTGAATATTTTATTGGCATGGAAAGTGTCAATTCATGACTAGGGATGCACTGATATGAAAATTTGGGCCGATTTCAATATCCAATATTAATATTGCTGTTATGGCAGATAACCAATATTTACCAATATTATATATATTATATATCTTTTACTACCCTTTTGACACCTTGAAAATATGACCACACTGCTGACTTCACGGCTGCTTCTCTGCTTCAGTTAAACTCCCCACAATCCATCGGCCAATACCGTTGTTATTGTCAATATATTGTTCATCCCTATTCATGACAGCTGGAAATAACACCCAACAAATAATGTATTTCAAAGGCTCTTTGGATTAGTGACACACAAACTAAAATTAGAATGATAATATGTTGTGCACCCCCCACTTAGAAGTCCATGTATTCTTAAAACTTTAACATTCTGCATCAGTCTTTCTCTTTATACCATAATGGGTGCATACACAGAACAACACCAACCACCTTCAAAATAAAAGCAGCTTTTTCAGATTTGCCTTTAGAATTAATAGTTAATGCATGTTTAATTTCAGATTTTCTATTGATCATTGCAGCCCAGTCTGGGGCATCTAAACAGACAAAATTTTTTTACATCTAAACTAAACTGACAGATTTTTGCATAAGTTACGGTGCGAATCAGCCCTATCGTAAGAAGAAGTTAGTTCAACTCAACAATGAACATCTTTCCCGATTATTAAAAGTGACATTACTCTGACTGCTGCCTTCTGTAGGTAAGATAACTTGTGTTCATTGCTAATCTACAGAAATCCCACTTCAGAAAAACAAAAATAAATCCAAAGATAAATCCATCTAATGGAGGTGTTATATAAGAGTGTAATGTATAGGCTATAGAAGTTTAGAAAAACAATATGCTGCAACATTTAGAGGGACTTTTTGAGTATATGTATTTGTATCAATTATTGAACTAATGTGGACACAATTGTTTACATTTAGCCCTCTAAATGTTCAAACTTACCAGTCCATCGCAGTTGCTGATGGCCACAGAGGCCTCTGGCATGTCAGTCACATCACCGGTGAAAACACAGTCCCGATGGATGTGTTCCTTGGCCTTTTCCTCAAAGTCCTCCTGCCATTCCACGAAAGCCCTTGGTGCAACCAGCTTCCTGTTGGCCCTAAGGCGAAGGTGGAGCTGTTTCCCAAACAAGGTGATATTGAAAAACAAGTGCTGACCCAAGCTCGAGGTGAGCGAGGGCATCTGGGGGGCATCACGCGCCACCCTTCTTCTGCTGCCAGGGGCTGAGAGATTCTCATCAGCAGCTTCACTTTTACTTCCACTTCCAGCAGAAACCACGTGAGAAATGTACCGGCCATGGGAGTCTGTGCTGAATGGCACCATAAGACCATATTCACTTAACTTTCCAGAGAGTTTTTTCTGATGGGACAAATGGTGTCAAATGAGAATCACATAATAAAGACCTATGACATGAAATGTGCTGTGGAAAAAAGACTGTATATAAAGGTAAAATAAGAAGTGCTTATTCAGGAGTGGAATGCCAACTGATGGGCATTCAGTGGAAAATTCAACAAATCTTGCTTTTTGTTGTTTTGTTTTGTTTTTTTTTTTTTTCAAAATAATTGTCTTTTTTAATATTTAGGTTTTTGCATTTACCTTTTTATTCATGAAAATGCAATAAAAAGTGAAAATAAAATTACATGAGTACTCACCCTTTGATTCTGCAGCCAAAATATGGTCCATATACACTTGACAAAGTGAAAAGCACATCAATAAATATATACAATCCATAGCGAGGGCTACAGTGTGAGAGCTGCCACTTTTTTAACTTTTCCTTTCTGTTGTAAACTTTGTGAGGAGAGTCTCTCTCCGCCTCCAATGAAAAAAGCCCAAAACGCAGAAGAAAAGTGCTCAGAGCTAAACTCCAGCGAGGCGGCCGGGCATTTCTCAGCGTCCTCCCCGGTCTACACGCCAAACTGAAGCTGCTTCCAGTGTGTTGGCCCTCGCTGAACTGCACACACCGAGACTGCAGCGTCCATTTAGGGAGCCGAACAGGGGGGAGATATCTGGGGGTGTTGATGACGACAAACTCTCCGGTATAAGAACCGGGACGGTTGGAAGTTGTTTCCCACTTTTTGCTTCTCCCCTTTTCTTTCCTCCTCTCTTTCTTTTTCAAAAACGCTTTTTTTTCCCCAGCAGGACAGCACCGAGTTAACACACGCCTACACTGAGAAAGAAAGAGGTGGAGAAAAAAACTAGGTAGAGTTGAGATGCAGAGACAGAGTGTCCCAGTGGTGGAACATCTGCCGTCCAGTCGTGCACAATTACGCACCGATGGTGCGGCTCCGGAACGCACAACTGCTATACTGCAACTAGTGGGAGCGCATTCTCCCTGGAAGACAGCCACATATTGAGACAAGCGGTTTTCCCTCTACCTCATAAAGGCAACCGAACGTTATATAATAATATTAAGTTGGGGGGGTTGAAGAGGGGGCAGCCTCAGGCACAGCTGATGTTCAGTCATGGAATCTGGGCTATTTTTCTTTCTGTAACACGCCGAAAAACCCGTCCAGACTCCAGATGCAAGGTAATAACTCATAGAGAGCGTGTTTACATTAGTCCACAAACATATGTTAGTGATCACATGGCAATAAATCTGGGAACAGCATTCCTGCACATTACACAGAGGCACCGCTGACGACAAAACGCCACAAAGCCACGGTTGAACATTTACATTAAACGTAAAGGGTGAAAACTGGAGCTCAGAAAAAAAGTTTGGTTAAAAAGTTTACTCATGTTTCGATACCTTTTGCTCTTTAATAAATGAAATTATCATTTGAAAACTGCCTTTTGTATTTGTTTTTGTCTAATATTATCAGAAGTGATCTGTAAGGGAGAACATTTGTTTTCTGTGTAATGTAGCCTATTATTTAAAGACTGAACAGCTTGGAATTGCACAATGACTGAAGTTTTCACATTTCCTTGACCTTTTTGTAATAAAACACGATTTGTTATTTTCTGATATGCTGCAATATAAAATTAACCTTTTTCAGAGGTGGTCTTGTTCACTCCTTAATCCTTAGTCTTTGCACTCAATCCTTCATTTCTAGTGTGTCTGACTTGTTTCTGTAGGTGAGGGAGTGGGCTACAGGTAATGGCTTTCTATCCCTTAAAGCCAGTTCTTTGGGGGGGGACTCTTGGAAACAAAGTGGCAATTCAAACACAATGCTGATTTCTCTTTATTAACATGTTTTAAATGGAACAGTAACTAATGTGGTGTCAAGATTGATGTGTTCTAATATAACAGTTTATCGTAAAATGCAGATAATAGCAAAGATCAAAACTATATCTATTTTAAATACTTTAACATCACAACAACCACTGGAATGTGTGGTTTGATGTGTGCCAATGAAATTTGTTTAATATAATTTCAGTCCTTCTCAACAAATAAAAAAGGAGGAAAAATGACAGCATTATTGTGGTTAAAAGCGAAAAACAAAACCAAAAAAACCCCAGGAAAACTGATGTATTAGGCTACCAGATAGGAGGAGGCTGGTATCCCTACCATCACTGCCTCTGTTGCCCAGCAGCAGCAGCCAAGATGGACTGGCTGTGTAGTTCATGCGTCTTGTCCCCCAAAACAAGTTCTCTACTCACAGCCTGTAGTAGAAAATGTGCTCTGGAAGGTCAAAAGAAAAGGTAAAAAGACAATATCAGAACGAACATCAAAAACTGTCACACAACAGGGTGAACAGGGGAACCCATGTCATAAAGGGTGCAGCTCTTTACAATGAGGACCTCTGCCATGCTGACAAAGACAAACATATAGGTCAAAAGGAGAGTCTCTTCCAAACAGACCCAATCCAGAGCCACCATCTCCAGGGTGTCCTGCTTACATTTAACAGAAGAATGTGGCTTTGTCAACCATCTAAGGACCAAAAAGGAGGACAATCATACTTAACTACAAGTGATGATGATGACTCTAGGAAAAATTAAGGCTGATTGTTCTCAACTTCCTTCAAAGTTGGAAGTTTACATACACTAAGATTTTCAGATGAAACTAAAACTGAAGAGTTTGGAGTGATTATTACAAAGCCCTGTTCTCAGTCTGATTAGGAAATTTGTAGGCAGAGCTGAAAAGGTCTGCATGAGCCTGCAAACCTGACTCAGCTACATCAATTCTGTCTGGAGGATTGAGCCAAAAATTCCAGCAAACTATTGTAAAAATCTTAAGGAAAGACAACTAGAACATTTGACCCAATTCATACAGTTTAAGAGGTAATTCTACCCGGTACTAAAGAAGGGTTAGGATATCTAAACTCCCAAGTTTAAGGAAAATTTAAAAAAAAAACATCACTCCCATTATTCTAGCATTTAGCAAGCTGAAACAGAAAATATTTAATCTTATTTAATGAGGGAGTGAGTGAAAAAAATTGACCGTTCCTTTTTATATAGGGTGTGTAATCTTCTGGATTTAAATCATCAAATTAGACATGACAGTGTTTGGTGACAGTATACTTAAAAAGAGAACTTATTTATTTATTTATTTTTAGCGGAAAGCATAACCCTGGCAAAAAGGATTAACATTCATTATTGTACAAGTTGACTTTTTCTGTTGTCCAAAACAAAGTTGTGAATTTAAAATAATCTGCAGCCTATAAAGATGTCTGATTTGACACGGCTGTATGTCTTTTGATTACATTACAAGTTTCAGCCAAGCAAATCAAATCATACTAATTTCATAATTTGAGCTAATCCTGTAGATGTCACTATGAGCATATGTTCCATTTATCCAACAGCAGATCCCATCAGGGAAATGACAGCCTTGTAAAGCTCTGGAGTACTTTGAAGACAACCAAGATAATTTTTTTTAAATTCACTCTGCTGGAGTCCAGACTGATTCAGACGTGAATGCACTGAGACTGAACCAACAACTCTGGAATCTTTTTCAAAGGAAGACAGATGGGGGGGTTGAGGCTGCAATGAGTCTTGACTTTCAGGTTATTTTTGAGAAATTAGGGTGTCTAGACTGGACACAAACCCCCTACTTTCAGTTCCTCGAGTGTGTCTGGACTCCAGATAAGAGTGTGTTGCTTGTAATGCTTTCATTGTGTGGTTAATTAGCTCAAAGCTTCCAGGATGGTCAACGTTGGGCAGGTGTTGGGAGAGGGGATATTCCACAGTCATTCCCTCGGGGCAGTTGAGAGAGGATTGGATGGTGATCCAGAGCTGTGCATTAATAAGCAGTGGAAACTAACCACAGTATTAAGACATGGAAACCATTAACTGCCTTGTGAGATGCTTTATGCTGTTTTTCCATCCATAATGTTTAGAAGTTTTTTTTTCATGTGTGTCTAAAAGCCAGGAACACATTCCACAATATAGCATAGTATTTAGTTAGAAGCCCTGTTTTTTTCCCCTTCAGAAATGAATAGCTCCACTCACAGTCTGTGGTCACATCCACACACAAGAACAATTTTCTACAACAGAACACTCTGTCCTTTATAACATAAGAGTGAAACATTTGTGCACTTTTGTCTTGAACTGAACCTCTATGGTAAGTTTTACAACAGAAAAATTAACTGAGATATTCAGAAATTCCTTAAAATTATCATTCAGTGAATAAGAAAAAATATTTTGTTTGGTTGGCTTCTCATCCAAACTCTGAATAACTGATCCATAGCTGCAAAGACTTAAACTTTTTCCAACAGTGTTTTCAGCCTCAGGGAGAAGTTGCAGTACAGAGGGAATCTATGCAAATTCTGGATGCCTTAGCATGTGCTGTAATTCTGTCTAGCCATGCCAGCGAGCTGTGAAAATATGTTATTTTTCTTCTCCAAGATGCATAAGATGCAAAGCAGCTGCTGCTCTGCCCAGCAGTTTGAGAGGACTGTCTGCAGAGCGTGAGTGGAGGGATCTAAACCTAAACAGTTGTTACGCTGAATAAAGTATGATTTGCCTTGCAGTGTTTTGTGCATGTGCAGCTCTAGTCGCATTTCAGCGTCTATTGTGATCAGTTCCTCTACTTGTAGGGATAGACATGTTTTTCTCAGTGTTTTTTTTCCCAACTCCTCCAAATCACAGTGGAAAATGTAGTATTTATCAACGCAACAAAAAAAAAAAAAAAAAAAAAAAAAAAAAAAAAAAAATCACATTTTTCCTCAGTGCAAAATTCATGGACAGAAAGTTATTTTTATAATATGTTGTGTTGGTACATACTTATTTCCTTGAAACTGCCAAAATATTAACCTGTTTAGAGTCACTCTAGGCTGCCACCTATCTCAAATGGTCAGTGGTTTATGTCCACCCTGACTCTTGCCCAACAATTAGAGAGAGTGAGTGATGGGAGGCTGGTGAACCTCTGATGATCAAAATGAATACCTTACAGTCTGAGTAGTCAGTTCCCCTACTGTTAAACAAAATAAGCATATTTACACTATCACAACCTGTCTTTCTTTTTCCTTTATCTTTATGTAAAAATAGAAATAAAAGAACTGCTGGTACATAATGTACATACCTTTCCTTTTATCCTTTATTCTATTTCCTCTAAAGTTTATAGATTTACTCTTAAAATCTGTAGGTTGTGAGTGCATAACACTGTTGTCAAATTCCTTGTTTGTGCACACAATAGGGCAGCACCTCCTAAAATGGCTACAAGCCTCAGACACCTGTCTACCCTTGGATGGGCTGTACTGAATGTAATTTCCCCCCTGGTGGACTAATAAAGTTGTTGTTCTTGTTGTTGTTGTTCTTCTTCTTCTTCATAAAAAATAAAGCTGATTCTGATTAAATGTACCTCTTGAAAATACCAACCTTTAAGCAAGTATGAAACATACAGTTCAAACTAGAAGTTTACGTACATCGAATAAAAACACACCTTTTTTTTTTTTCTCAATGTCTGAAGTTAAATCAGACCAAATTTTTCTTGTTTTAGGTCAGTTAGAATTACCAAAATTATTTTTATTTGCTAAATGTCACAATAATGAGAGAGAATATGTTAAAGATTTATTTATTACTGTCTTCAAAATCAAACATTTACTTAAAGAATGATTACTATTTCCTAAAACAACGTGGGAAAGCCCAGATGAGGATGTCAGGGCTTTGAAAACTTCTGGTAGGTTAACTGACACATTTCAGTTGATTAGAGGCACACCTATGGATGTATTTTAAAGGCACACCTCAAACACACTGCTTTCTTTTTTTTTTTTTTTTTTTTTTTTTTTTTTGACATGATGGGAAACTCAAAAGAAATCAGCCAAGATATCAGGAAGAAAATTGTGCAGCTGCATAACTCTGGTTCAACCTTGGGAGCAATTTCCAGTTGCTTGAAGACATGATGGAAATGTCCAACCATCATACCGCTGAGGAAGGACATGTGTTGATCCGAAATGTGCAAATGGACCCCAGAACAAAAGCCAAAGACCTTGTGAAAATACTGGCTGAAGCTAGTAAGACAGTATCATTATCCACAGTGAAGTATGTCCTTTATTGATATGGGTTGAAAGATCACTCAGTGAGAATGAAGCCATTACTCCAAAAGAATTTACAAAAAAGCCAAACTGCAGTTTCCAAATACACACAGGGACAAAGACCTTCATTTTTGATAACATGGCCTCTGGTCTGATGAAACTAATGTGGAACTACCTGGCCATAATGATCATAGATACATCTGGAGGAAAAGGGGGAAGCTTGTAAGCCTGGAAACACCATTCCAACTGTGAAGTATAGTGGTGGCAACATTATGTTGTGGAGCTATTTTGTTCCAGGAGGAGCTGGTGGACTTTACAAATAGATTGCATCATGAGAAGAGGACATTTGAGTGGAAATATTACAGCAACATCTAAAGACATCAGCCAGGTAGTTAAAGCTCAGGAGCAAATGGGTCTTCCAATATACCATCACCCTACGCATACACCCAAAGTGGTTACAAAGTGGCTTAAGGACAGCATAGTCAAAGTTTTAGTGTGGCCATCACAAAGTTCTGTTCTCAGTCCTATCGAGATTTTGTGGATAGATCTGAAAAGCCGTGTATGAGTGAGGCGGTCTGATTTACCTTCAGAAAGTGAGAAAAATGGGGTGTCTTTTTATTTGTTGAATGTAAACTTCTGATTTTATCTGTACTTTTCATCAAGCCTACATTTCTGTATTTTAAAAAAGTTGTTTTTTTTTTTTATTGGTCTGATGTAATATTCTAATCCTAAATGTTTTCATTAGCTGTAAGCTGCAGTCATTATAATGAACAGAAATGAAGGTTTGAAAACATTAGTCTAAGTGTAATTAATCTCTATGTGTTTCTCAGAGTTGAGTTACTGAAATAAATTAACTTTTTAATAGTATTTTAATTTATTGAATATGACTGTAGGAAATGGATTGCTAGATGATCCAAACCACTATAACCACCCTTTGTGTGCAAATACTCTAAACTATGTAATCACTGTCTTCCTGTAAAACACATTTTATGTCTGGGTTGCAGTCCAGCTTACAAAATAACACACCACATTGATTTAGTTCCTATCTATGACAAAATCTGGATGTCCTCCAAAAGACTGAATAAGACAGGAAATTAGTTTTTAAAAGTTATTGTCAATTTCTTTATTTTTTTTTTTTATCCAGGCTTTTCATTACCTTGCTCAGTGAGGTGTATAATGCAACGCCTATCAGGGACTGTGCATTATTGCCTGTGGAAAAAGAAAGCTTGGATGTGCAAAATTAAACGCATCCCTTCATGCTCTTGTTACTGATCAAATCCCTTTGAGAGCTCAGTGCACACTGGAGTCTCCAAGGTGTTTGTCATTCTGCCTTCATACACACAAGAACAATCAAAGCGGATGGCGATGCACTCGTGCACCCTCACACCAGCGCCATGCCTCCTGTCCAGACCAGCTCTCTCATCTGCAGCGGGAAGCTTTCCACATGAAGTTCATTACATCCCCTCTTTGCTGCTCGGCTATTCAATGGCGCTCTTTGTCCGTCGTAATCTCTGGATCCTTCAGAACCACTAGCTTGAATTTCACTTTGGGGAGTATCTCAATGAGTTTGGAAGGGATTTCAAAGGCGAGGGGGCCGCTATATCATCCAAGCATGGTCCTCATGTCCTGGGCTTATCTTGACCCGGAGTCAAGTTGGCCGCATGCTGCAACTAAATAGGCCCTCTCCATATTCGTATGTTGTTTCAAGCGATTTGTCTCTGCTGGTAAAGAGAAAACAAGAAAAGATATAGCTCTTTGCAAAAGGTTTCCAGTATACAGTATCTATGCAGTGGCTTGCATCGAGTTTCATACCTATTTAACATTTTCAGATTTTGCCACATTATGACAAACTTCAAGCTATATTATCGATATTTTTTTGTGGTAGATCAACACAAAGTAGTGCTTGATTGTGAAGTGAAAAGAAAATCATTTCAGTTTTATAAATCCTTTGCAAGTAAAATTCTGAAAGGTGTGGCATGCATTTGTGTTCGAGGCCCCTGACTCAGTACTGTGCAGAACCACCTTTCACTGTCATTACTGCTACAACTCTTTTGTGGTATGTCTGTGCTCATCTAGAGACTGAAGTATTTGCCAATTCTTTTCAGTAAAATACCTCAAACTCAGTCGGATTGGATGAAGAGAGTTTGAAGCAACCTTAAAGCCTTGCTTTAGATTTAAAATAGGTTTTAGGTCTGGACATTGACTGGGCCATCATAACACATGAATGTACTTTGATGTAAACCTGTAACTCTAGATGTGTGTTTATGGTGGCTGTCTCTTTGGAGGCTGAACCACCACCCCCAGTCCATCTTCCTGCTAACTCTGACCATTTTCCCTGTTGCTGCTGAAGAAAAATGTCCACACGTCATGATGCTGTCAACACCATGTTTCACCATGGGGATGATGTTTTTAGATTTTTAGGCCTTGCCATTTCCCCTCATGGCTTGTGGCAAAATTTAAACTGGACTTTATATGGCTTTCTTCTTGCCACTTTTCAATTGGTACAAAACTAACAGTTGTCAAATCGCCAGATTCTCCCACCTGAACTGTGGAACTCTGCAGCTCTATCAGATTTACTATGGAGCTTTTGGCTTGTTTTCTGATTAATGCTCTCCTTGCCCAGCCTATCAGTTTAAGTAGATGGGCCATGTCTTGATAAGTTTCCTGTTGTACCATGTGATTATGTGATACTTTGTGTTGTTTTGCAAGACTGTGGTAGATGCTGACATTTATCTAACAAGTTAATTTGGCAAATAAAGTTAAGGTCATTTCAAAAGGAAACAAATGTGGCAACCTGTATGGTAGGATTTACATTCGAGGCAACTGGGTTTACATCTAGAACAATCTAGAGCAGATAGGCTATGGTGTGATAGAAATCCTAACAACTTCCGTACTCCAGAAGATAAGCCTGCTATGCTCTTACAAGAAGGGAAGTGATCTGAGATATTAGTCTTTCAAAGTAGGCCAGCAAAGCCAAGTGAGCTTCACTGATGTGCCGACCAAGGGTGGCTTTTAATCCTCACACAGCCCTCCATTCTTGAAAGCGACCCTAGTTTTCTTTTTTTTTTTTTTTTTAATTAAGACCTTACCTGTCCACATCAAAAGGCTTTTCAGATTAGTCTTTGATCTGACTAAGCTCTTTATTAGTGTGTATGGAAAATATTAAGATCTCAGCCCAACAAAGAATCATGTATTGTTATTTTTGTAAATGTATGCCATTCAATCCTCATAACCTGCTCCGCTCTGCGAGGTTGGCGCTGGCACAAGCCATGGAAGCTGCACGGATATACGAGAGGTTTTCTTTCATATGGGGTGCAAAAGGATGATGCCGAGATAAGGAGGGAAAAGGAAAGGAAGCTGAGGAGGAAAGAGATCAATTCTTTTGGCTTTAGTAGAATCAGGACACTTAAAATTGCCCTGAAGGGATCTTTAACAGAGATCAGCATTTTATATTTAAACTTGGTAATATACCACCCTAATAATATACCAAAATCAGATATGCAGTTTCAGTTGTATTTTTATTTTAGTCTTCAAATAAAAAAATGAACTTACAATAAACAATGGGGAACACATAATTTCTACAATTAAACATTAAATACTATAAATGCGATACACAAAGTCATTAGGGTGTTATCAAAGCTTACACTTACACATGCTTGTGTTATAAAGTTACACAAGAATGTTTAAACTTCTGCACCTAATTAAATGCCATGAATTTCTATCTTATCCTCACAAAATGATTTTGCTTATTAAAAACATCAAAAGAGAAACCTAAGGCTTCTCTATGATAGATTTTTGTTCCCTTTATTGGCATATCTTTCTGGTTTTAAGGTAGGATTCTTGGTTAAAGCACACTAAATTATAAATTTGAAGAAAAACAAAATACTAAATTATATTAAAAAAAGTGCTATGACACTGGAGACATACTCTTCAACAGTAACTAACAAGATGCACAGAGAAATCAGCTGATAACCAAAATTTGCTGATCTTCAGCCTCATTGGTCAGAAACTTGTCTTGTTCCAATAAGTAATCGAACTTCATCTAAGAGTTCCCACCTTGGACTGGCAACACCACTCTTTAGACGCTGTGACCGAGGGAAGACAACTCAAAGTTAACTCATGACCCCTTGAGACAGGTCTGTGGTTCATTCAGGCTGTGAGAGCAAGACTAAAAGCAGATACTAAGAAGGCTGAATGGAGTCCAGTAAATTTGCTCTGTTTTGTCATTTTGAACTTTCGCTGTCTTGCTTTTATGGATTTGGCAACTTTGGAAATCTCAGTTAAGGTTATGGACTACATTTAGACAGCTGTTACTGTAATGACAGTTGTTGTACTACAGGCGTTAACTGTTAATGTAATAAAATCGTGTATATTGCTAAAATATGTAAACATCGTCTTTGTTTTAAAATAGTACAACTCTTTTTTTACCGCAACTGTTCCACCATGATGAAATTGTCCACATGTGTTTTGTGGATCTAGAGAATGCTTATGAACATATCAAAGCATTTTGGTAAGGGCAGTATTTAGCACCTGGGTTGCTTTTATGGGTTATCCAGTCCTCACACAACTAAATCAAGTGGTGGGTTCACATTCTCAATATTGCTGGTTGGACTCTGCTGATTCCAGCTGGTGTCTATGGACAGGATCTTAAGACATAGTCATGGAGAGCATGGAGTCTAGTTTGGGAATCTCAGGTGGCATCTTTAGGTTTTGCAGATCGTGGGTTTCTTGGCATCTTCAGGCCATGATCTGAAGTGTGCACTTGAGCAGTTCACAGCAAAGTATGAACCAGGTAGGATAGGAGTTAGCTCTTTAAAGTTCAAGGACATGGTTTTCATGGTTATATATCCATTCTGGCCTTAGAACACCTTGGGATCCCCCAGACTACTGTCACTGGGGGTGAGGAATGTCTGGGTTTCCCTCCTGGACCTATCACCCGAGCGACTCGGTCTTGGATAAGCAGAAGACAGCAGATGGATAAATGATCTATCACATAGCATGACATCACCTCAAGTTTGTTTAAACAATCCATGACTGCTCTTGGCAGGAAAGCCAGGAAAGAAAACTATTCTGGATGCTGTTCTGTAACTTCCTAGATTATATTTCTTAAAGAGAATTTGACATCTGAATGTCAGAAATAGTCAACAAAATTCTGATCACTGCATATCTAGTCTTCACTGAAACACTGGTGCTATCGTTGTCCTGACAAAGAAAAACATGATTTGTGTTTTCTTTTCACTGATGTTACTAAAATAAATTACCCCCACTTACCCAAATATTTCCGAGGCAGGTTATTTCCAGCCATAAATTCAATAATTACATGTATAGTTTAATTCCTCTCAGAGTGGTGGTGTGAAGGTGGGGCAACCTGATGAAAACCATATTTGCACATTTCCTGCTCTTCTTTGAGCTGTCTCATTTCTATTTGAAATGAGCAGTTTGAGGCTACGACTGCAGCTCCAAGCATGATGTTGATTTGTCTCTAGTCGTGTTGATGACACTTATGATGAATTATTTGGTTTCTTACTTTCTGTCAAAAACCTTAGATCAAGTCTGATTGATCTAAGTATTCAAATGTTTGTCTATTTCCAAAGCTAACAGTCGCATATTGCAGGCACGATATATGAAGCTGAGGCAGTACAACTCACAATGCTTCTGAAAACTGGGGAATCGAAAAAAGGCTTTTAAACACAGGCGCCTTGAAAAGACGAGAGTCCAGTTAATATGAGCTACCAAATTACATCGAAAGGCGATACATTTTCTTATTCTGCTGTGAACCATGCCAAGCTGTTGTATTTACAGAGTTACAAAAAGAAGGCCTATGGGAATGTTTCAAGGGAATTTAATTTAAAAAGATCACTTTAAAAACTTCGAGAACACCTCTCTAATGCTTGAAAGACAAAAACACCTTCAAAGTCAATCTAACAAAAAAATTCTTGACATGTCAGTACCTCCATCAGAACACTTATAATCTGATGGCTAAAAAAAACCCAGGTACAACAGAGAGACACAGTATGGCAATTATAGTAAAAGTGAAAAAATAATCATGTGAAACACTGTTAAAAACCATTTACTCTTAGAAAAGCTCATGGACGCATTAAAACTTAAATAACTGCCATCATATGTACACTGTGAGTCTAAAAAATCCTTTGAAAGGACAACACCTGAGAAAAATATCAGGTCACACAACAGCAAACAATTGTGACATGCAGCCATAATTGTTAGCTCACACAGTGGATTTTGTTTCTCTCCTTCAAAACATCATTTATCTTTTTCCCCCAATGGAGACTCAAAGGTTCTGAGGCAAGAATGGATATTTTTAAAATCTGTGATTTAAAAAAATCAATATTAGTTTATCACTGATTTAAAGAAGGCACCTAAAGGAGAATAAGATCATAAAATAAAAGCAAAGGCTAAAACAAGCTGTTAGGATGATCAACAAAAAAACAACCAAACAAGACCTAAGGTCATTCATGACACAGGGGTTAATTGTAAAGGCATAACAAGGTTACTGTAAGTGTCTCTCATTGTGAAAGCGGTGCATTCAAATGAATTCCCCTCGGAAAGGAAGTGACTGAATGTTCTGCTGCTGCCAGCGGCAGCGCAGCCTGGCAAGCGGCGTCTCCCTTGGGTCTTCAAACTCTGAGAAACCCAGCTGGTTGAGGATGTCATAAACTCCAGCTCTGGCAGCCACCTACCACAGAAAAAAAACAAAAAAAACAAAACAAAAATTAATGAAAACAGAAAAAAAGTCAGGGAAGCTTTCTTATTTTCCCCAAAAATGAAATGCAAACACTGTTACAGAGCCAAAGCGTTTTATCCACTGTTGTCTTACATATGTAACTGCTACACTGAAACAATAGGCGACTGTTGTCAGAAGGGACAGGATGATGCAAGAAAAGAATTCAGTGATTCAATTTATGAGAACTATAAGCAGCAAATGTAGAGGAAACAATTCAGAAATCTGATGCTTGTTCTGGTTAGTTTTGAACTCATCATGCCCAGCATGTCTGTTGTTGTTCCTGAGGTGTTCAATGAGAGAGAAAAACATAAAGGTGGCAGTTTGTAACACAGCAAATGATCAAAAGTTAGAAGTCAAAAGAAAAATAAAGGGGTAATACAACAAAATCTTCAGTATCTAGCAAAACTTTTTATACTCAGTGAACTTTTCCATGTTACACGTTACAACCACAAATTCAATGTATTTTAATAAGAGTAGTAGTTATATTGAATCCCCTTTGGTCTGATACCCCTAAATGAAATCCAGGGTAACCAAGTGTCTTCAGAAGTCACCTAAATAGTAAACAAATCTGGCCTTTACAGAAGTGGCAAGAAGAAAGTCGTATTGAGCCCTGTTTGCAGTTTGCTACAAGCCATCTAGGTGGCACAGCAAACATGCAGAAGATGGTGCTCTTCCTAAATTAGTGAGAACTTTCTGGCCTACCGGCAAAATTTTATGTAAGTAGAAAAAATAACACTGAGCATTGCCCTGAAAACACCAACCCAACGGTGAAACATGGTGGTGGCAACATCATGCCGAGAAGATGATCAGACTTGATAGGAAGATCAACGGAGCTAAATACAAGCCAATCTTTAAAGAAAACCTGTTAGAAGCTACAAAAGCAGGTGCCGCAATTAAACGGTTCATATGTTAAAATGACCCAGTCAAAGTCCAGACTGCATTCTAATTAACAATCTGTAGCAAGACTTGAAATTATGCTCACAGATGCTCTACATTTGAGTTTACAGCTTAGAATTTTGTTTTCTTAAGCTATATTGGATGAAAAATTAATTCAGAAAAATCTAATCATGAAAAATCCAGTTTAATTTTATGGTAAGCTGTGAGTTTTGATGATTACGATGAGAACACTGTTTGTGTTAGTCCACTGGCCACACCGAGTCATGGTCTGCTGTGGATGTCAAACACTTTGCGATTAATGGGAAGCACCACAGACAAACAAAAACATCTGGTTTTGTTAAGATCAACAATCCAAACAAATTTGTACAAAAACCAGCAGTCCCAGACTTCCCTGAAAAAACCTTTAAAGGTGAAGTGGTTCATTAGGAGAGCTTCAGCTTGCCAAGTTTACCCTGCAGCAGAAGATTCAGAGTTCAATATCTATGGGAAAATAACACGCAGAGTCAAGTAAGATACTGTTGAAAGTTCCACTTTGCATATTATAATAGTCTCAGTATGGAGTCAGAACAGAATTGAATGAAAACATTCCGGAGGTAACGTGGCCGAAACTCTGCCAATTTAACCTCTCTCTGTTCCTCTGAGCCTGCAAATTTTGGACAGGCAAGGAAAACACAGTACTGTAAGTTTTTAGTCATCTGTCATGTCTTTATACTTTGCTGAAAAGGAGGTAGAGTTAGTTTTAATCTTTTTGTTGTTCTTTAATAGGACATCATTTTAGACACTGACTCCTTGAAAGAAAAGTATAGCTAAAGGGTTTCAAAACATTTGAACAGCACTGAAAAGATGCAGGTCTTTTTTGGTACAGTCCTGAAAAAAATTAGGACACCTCCTAACGGTTAGTCGGTTTGTTTCTTTGTTTCTTTGTTTCTTTCTTTCTTTCTTTCTTTCTTTCTTTCAGCAAGTTCACCCTCAGAGCAGACTGAAAGATGCTAAAAAGAAGTCCCCAAAAAACCCTAAAATGTCAGGATGGGACCTACAACAGGCTACAGATTATATGAAAGCGTGTTCCCATATAATCAGAAAGAAACTGCTCATGTTTAACTTTTATAGGTTGTGAAAGACTAAGGTTTGCCACAAAGCAAACAAAGACAAAAACCCAGACTTGTAGAATAATGTTGTTTGGACAGATTAGTCTAAAACTGAATTATTTGGACACCAGAACAGCGAGCATGACCAAGGAAAGCATTCCAGGAAAAGAATCTCATCAACTGTGAATCAGAGCTGGGAGTGTTATGGTTTGGAGATGCTTTGCTGCAGCAGGACCTAGCCAACTCACAATCATAAAAATCACCATGAATTCAACAATATATCATAGAGTACTTAAGGAAAGCATGCAATCATCTATAAAAACAAAACATAGAACTGAAGCAAAACAACCCTGCATTATAACAATGATCCAAAACACACCAGCAAGTTCACTGAGGACTGGCTAAGAATTAAGAAATAGAAACTCCATGCTGGCATTTCTTTTATAGAAATGTTAAGATGGTTGATAAACAAGTCAAGATACTGGAACAGACTTGAAGGTTGACTTCTTTAGCATGTTAAACACTACAAAGGCCAAATTGGAACACTGAAGAGGAATTAAGGTATCAAGATATTCCTTTCACTAACAATAATTACAGCTTAGCTTTCCAGCTTTGTGCAGAAATAAATAGAGAAACCGCAAAGTGGAGCTTGAATTATCTACTTGCAGACAATGCAGTCAGCTTGCACAATGGATACGTGAAGAATAACATCTGACTGTTAGACTCAAAAACTTAATGAGATGAACTGTATAAATTAATGATCTCCCGGTTCTTTTTTCCATCTTTAAAGCAGCTGTTTATAAGTCATCCATTCAGCAACATTCCTTGTCATGACATCTATGCTTGTGTGTAATGTGTTCCTGGAAAACTGACATGCCTGCTTAACAAGCTTTTTGATGACTTGGTGCAGCTGAACTATTAGTCAGTGGATGTGACTCCTTTGAGACACCATAGTTTAGCTGTTCACCAAGGCAACCTGACTCATCCACTCCACATTCTGGCTGTCTAAATAATGGATGTGTGAAAAATCAGAGATTGGGAAGATGTTGGAGGGGCTCTGGGTGAGCGGTGATTACATGCAATCTCTTGAGAATCAGCGCAGAGTGTGTTGACATCCCTGTCTTGACTCTTCTGAAGGATTGTTAAGAAGAATACCCAGTTTGGAAAAATATACTTTTTACATCCTTGGTGCCAGATAATCAGCCAGGAAAGGTTTACTCCCTCATGGAAAAAAACTGCTCTTGTCAGTTCAATCTGACATTTTACTGCAAAACTAACTGTGATGTCAACTAAGTAAATAAGGCCAAAATAAGACTATCACTCCCAACACATGACAAAGGCAATGACTTAATAATACGATAGTGCCTTCCAAACAAATTCAGCCTTTTCACATCTTGACACATTGCTTCCTGAAAGCCTCCATGTATTTTATTAGTATTAGCTAATGGTTATGTGGACACAGAGAAAAAAGGTTCTTTGGTCAAATGAGAGAAAAATTAAAGTGTCAGTATCATGCTTTGGGGACGCTATTCATTAGCAGGAAAAGGGAAGCAAGAAGAGAGTTGATGGGAAGATGGATGGAGCTAAATGGAGATGCAGATACACAGAAAATATGGCTGCAACAAACTGAGTTAGGCTTAATTTTTCTGAATCAAACTGTACTTTTAAAAGAGACACTTTATGATACTGTTTTTTTGTTGTTTTTAGTTTTATTTTGTCTAAGTAATATTTATTTTTGTAATCAATAAATGTAATGCATATTTTGATAGTTCACACAGACACTCTTGGTGATGTTTGGTTTAAAAAAAGGTATAAGGCCTGTGTACACGCAAGATAAAAAAAATATATATATATCAAAGCATATCATCATGCCTGCGCAGCATAAGATAACAAAAAACAACAAAAAAGAGATGGTCTGATTTGTGGTGGTAAATTACCTCACCCTTTAATGCTTTGTATTTGTAAAATGGTTTTAAAGTTATTGTTTTGTGGTAACGATCTTTTTATACTGACAGTAAGCGAAGCAGTTGGAAAGAGGTCTTTCATGCTGCAATCCAACAATCACCAACGCCAATACTCATGACGCTAGAGCTGTGGTGGTGGATTGATGGGAGGGGAGGCAGGGAGGCACCGGTCTTTCCCACACTCAGCGATCTCAAAGGCGGCACATACCAGGTCGATGTAGAGGGACAGTGAAGCCTCTGTGGCACACATCAAAACAGCTGGAGTGACTGATAGGGCACCCTTCCTGCAGGCATCTAAGGTATGCACTGTACACAAGTCCCTCTATTGTGCTAAAGCCAACATTCTGGATTAGCAAACATGGATTTTAATATCTATAACTCTTCTGACATTTTTCCTCTGATCCCATTTTAAGGTCTGATGACAACGAGTACAGTTATTTTTACATGTGCACAAAGTGCCAGTAGGTGCCAATTATATCCATTATATTCTTTTTAAATACACATGTACCCAGGCACACAGGAAACAACTGTTTCTGGGAGGAGGTTGTAGTAAAATTTAACACTAATGTTCAACTCAAATATTAGCATTACATAATGTATGATACATATTTCAACAGCAGTACATAATTGCTAAACTATCATATATTGTCATTCTGTCACTGGTAAAAAGATTCAGAGGAAGTTTTATCATGGTAGGTCTTAACCAGAGGTTGCACAAGACTTTTTTGTTGTCTTTCATTTTGAAAAAAATCTATCATAATCTATTTTTACCTATCAATTTTTAAAATGATAATAAAACATAGGCTATTCAGTTGCATTTAATTTTTATTTGGTTTAATTAATATTCAGCAAGCTGAACAGAATCCACATCCCATCACACATCAAGCAGATGAACACATCTAACCTTTTCTCCACAGTGACAAAAACCAACTGTGGCCCCAATAACTATATACGAACAATGAAGTGAAATGATTGCACTGAAATTATGAATGATTTACCTGCTGTGGTCTGAACGCACAGCCTCACAACTTCCTCTTGGTCCGCATCTGGCGGAGAAACTTGTGCTAGAGTTTAGATCAGGCTTAAAAAAATCCAACCTGGATCGAGCTCATAGGTATTGTGTCTAAACCCGATCCAACCCAACTGGTTAGCTTCAATTAGAGGCCCGAGGCCGAATAAACCGGACATGTTATTTTAATTAAGCTTTTACTGCTTTTGTTTTTATAGCACCATTTGAGTAAGCAGTGTACGTTTTCAGGTTTTGTTTAACATCTTCCAGCTCCATCTTGTCACTAGTTATGACCACAGGGTGAGTCAAGCGCAAATCATCTGGAACGCGTGATTGATAGGAGCAGAGCAGGGCAGGGTCACGTACGTTTAGTTGTACAGTGCACTGTGCTTGTTACAGTCTAATTAACTTCTGCACCATACTTTCTTTCCTCAACAGGATAATTTGCTTACTCCTCTATTTAGACTATAAATAGAACACCACAACAAAACACTCTTGTTTAGTTTTCTCTGCTCTGTATGTACCGTAGGCTTATAAAATATGCACAGAAGCCTAACCCTGACCCGACCTGACCATCAAGCAAATAATTTGGCCCAACAAGGCCTGATTTTCAGGTTGGGCTCGGGGTATAGATTTAAACTCTAATCAGCACTCTGCTGCCACACTGAAGACTGGAATTACAAGCGCAACTTCAGCCAAAGTTTTGAATGCACTTCTGAACCAGGTGTACTCCAAAGCTTCCTGTCAATAACTCTTCAATGCGCTGTCAGCTCTCAATCAGTGAAATGCTTTTAGTTCAGTGTCCAGGTGAGACATAATATGCAGATGAGAGTTTTTCAAAGATTTTTATTGATTGATTTAGTTGGCTCCGTGATGTAGTCTGTGTGTAAAGAGGAAAATGTCTGCAGGTCTGCACCATGTAGTCAGGGGTTTGAATTGTAATCCGTCAAAATAACAGACAGCCTTCAGATTTTTTATTATTTATTTTTTTTATTATGTGAGACTGACTTTTTTGAGATTTATATCATGTTATAATGTTATTTCCTCATCAAAAACATACAAGGAAGGTTACATTGATTATTTAATGCATGCTTGAAGAATCCTTGAACCTCTGGTGGCAGCCATTTGGGGGTGTCTAAATGTTTGTTCATACAAAGTGCCGCCTATTTACCCAAAGCTCCTGCCTCACAGAGCACTCCTCCCCTATGCCTCTCCCACACAGCTCCACCAGACAAGCAGCACCAGCAGTTAACAAAGACCTAGTGGAACTACACATCTGTTGAGCTTATCATATGAACTACTTCTCAGTCCAAAGCTCCTGAGAATGGTTGTAAATGGCATAATAGAGAAGCATTGTTGTGATGATGTGCTGAGGTGTCACAAAGAGCAGGAGCTTCTTAAAGAGACAGAGGTCAATTTCCAGGTGTCAAGTTGCAAAGTCAAATTTCTTTTAAGTTATGTTTGATATGTACAGCATTTTTATAACAAGTGAAGGTATCATAGTTACTAGATTGTGCTATAAAATGGCACCATGTGCCTGGAAAATACATAATATCCCCCTTTAAAACAGGTTGTACTTATAAAATCTATTTGTAAAAACATGTCCCAAAATATTGAAAAAAAAAATCTTTACTAATAAATTAATTTTTGTGTAAGCATGTATATATTAATTATTTTGGGTTGAATTCTGCTACATTTGGACATTAAGTAATTTTGGATAGGATTTGTGAATTGGCCTTTTGCCCTTACCTTGAAAACTACAGGTCATGTTTTTGGATATACACTTCCAAACCTAATGTATTGACACTTCACCAAATGCCATGTCATTTCAAAAAGAAAGGGTAAAATGCCTTTCTTTGTATTCTGTCTCAAATGAACTGATATCCCAACATACCACAACTCATCGTACATATGTATATGGATGTTCAATCTTTCAAGACTCATGTACATTTTGTTGTTACTGCTAATAACACAAAAGTCAAGAGTTACATTCAATCATTTCAGTTTAGTTTTATGTTTAATCTGACTGATTGTAATATTTTGGTTGTGTTTCAGGTGTTAGATCCCTACCTCCCACTGACATATGTTCAGAACAAAACAGAATGAAAATAGCCACACACATCATAAACCTAATATCACCTGCCATGACTGGAAACACTGCACTCCTGCTTTTAGTGGCCACAGAAATCAAATTAGATCCCACATGTACAGCACAGGCAATGTAGAGCGAAGGATAGACAGTGCCAGTTAAGACCTGAGAGGTTGTGTAACCACGGCTCCTAAAAACATGACCAGTGGTGGAGACGACCCGCGACCGCTGCCCTCAGCGTTGGCCATTTGTCATTACAGATCCAGCCACGGTCACTGATGATAGGCTAGTGATTGCGCCGCGGGGTTGGCTGGGTCAGAATAATTGGGTAGCTGCCAGACTCTGGTGCAACTGGGCCACTAAAGGCATCAGAATACATTTGTTGTTTGTTAGGATAGTGTTCTTTAGACTAATGAAAGTCAAAAACCCAGCTACTTGTTAGTACAAATGTCAGTAAGAATACTGCCTCAAACAAATATCTACTGCTTGAACAAGTAATTTTATTTGATAACATATTGGAAAACATACTATATCAGTGCTTTACAAGTAGTTATTGAACAGGTGCCTTATTAAGTAAAAGAGCAAGATGTTCTCCAACACTTTAAAAAAATTATAGTGTTACAAAATTATAAATACCTTTTGTATCATACAATTTCTACTATAGCAAATAAAATCAGCATTATGAGAGTTGCTTGATCAAAACTCAACCAGGCTCACTGGCAATCAAAAATCCAGTCACATAACTTATCAGTATAATTAATTTAATGTAAATCATAATTTCTCCCCTTTCAGTGAGTTAACAATTTGACAAAAAAAGAGATTTCTAACATTTTTTGAGTAAACATTAATTTAAAGAGTCAACATGAAAACAGTTTTTTAGAGAATATAGATGAAAAGCAAGTCTAATATAGAGCAACTAATGCTCACTCAGTACTGGTAAACTAAAACAAAAAAAATCTGATAGAAATAAATTCATCAACAAAAACACATTAAATCATCCTTCATCATCAAAAAAGTGTTGCATCTAAAATGTCTATAGGAAGGATTTTTTCAGTCTAATTTGGGTGAGAGGTGAGATTTTACTCCTTTTCATCTAAACTAAAACTGTCAGCTAGGTGTTCTTTTGCACATTCAAATTACTTTAGAACTATTCCACTGAATGGACATTTTAAATTCAGGATTTTGTCATTCAGTATTCAGTTTATTGCTGAAGTATAATCACATATTTTGTCTCATTTAAGAGTCAAATGTAGCTGAAGATACCTTTCATAATAAGAACAATTTTGAAAAACCAACATATTACTCTTTTGGCTAAACCATAAAAATCAGACTCTCCTGAGATGAACAGTCAAAATTAAAAGTTCAGATATAATATATCAAAAATATTTTCAATTTTACCATTAATATTCAAACAGGGAATCCTAATGGTGAGGTAAAACACCTTTTGATTATTTTTATCCAGCTTGCTTTTTGGTAAATTCAAATTTGTCAAGTGACACTTTATAGTTTACAATGGTACTATGTCATTTAGCCTTTTTGCAGTTGTTGCTTCAAAAGAAAACACTGGAAGATCAAGTTCTGCAAACCTGTTTGGCTCAGGTAATCTGTGCCTAATCTAACTCAGATTAGGCACATTAGTATTTAATCTGTGGAACATGCTTTTAGCCGGCCAAATATAAAGTGCCAGTTTGTCTACAGATAGTAAAAATAGAAATGAGTCAGCTGTAAGTTGTAAATAATGTCTTTATTTGCATTAATTTAGGATTCAGGGTAACTTTAGGCATTTAAAAGAAAAATAAAACATATCATTGCAATAAATCCCTAAGGCTGTTTATTCTTGTTATTTAGACCAACATGAAACAACTCAAAAACTCACTTTTAAGACTAATCTCAGCCTCCTTTCTTACTTTCCTATTGCCAACCATAAACTGTTTATGCATGCAGAATGAATGTTTAAGTAGCTCAGGGTACAGGGTCCAAGAAAAGGTCAATTCAAAAGTTATCGATGTAAGTGCTAGAAGTTCAAACTTTGACCTGCTCTCACTCCACTAATAAAAAACAGTTGATCCAGATTGTACAGGCATCTGTCATGATAATTATACTGCTCAGTGTCCAGCCATCCCAAGAATTAGATTAAATAATGCAACAGTTCTTCTGAACAGCAAGCTCAGACTACTATTAAAGTCATAGCAGGTTTTTATTAAATACTTTCCAGGGGTTTCACTCTGTGGTGATACAAGTTCCCTTAGTGACTGTCAACATTTACATCACTACCTGTCCTAGATGACAAAAGTGTCAAATATGCATCAAGTCTTTAAAGCAGTTATCACAGAGTTACGTATATCTTTATCACATTCTAGAAATGCCTTTTTCTTACGAAATGATTATTCTGAGACTGACGTCAGACTACTAAAGTTGCAAACTCGTTTCAGCTGGTCTTTCACCTCCTGATCATAGGCTTTGCAAATATGTCTTACAGAGACTAATAGTAAGTTAATTTGGACATAACAAAATCAAAGGAAAGGGCACAATGATAGGAAACGTTAAATAACTGAGTGAGACTGCCAGAGGAACTTATATTATACCGCACTATTACAATGATTTATTCCTAGTCAACAATGGCTGATAATGATTGTTTTGTTGTTGTTGTTTTTTACTGAACCTCTTTTGTTAAACAGCAGGGCAGTTAACACACAGCTCGAAGCAGTATATTACTGGTGTCTTTATTCACATGAAGGTAGAAACAGTGGTGAAAATGAAAGGTTTTTAGATTCATGTTCTGAGGATGATTTTTGAAATTATTATAGTGACTGGCTTTCCCAGCATAATATTCCATTTCATTGCACAAAAACCTGCATTCTTTTCATGGCATAACTGGGCAATTACAGCCAGCCTGATGCACCACATATATTTGCTATTCATAACAGGAAGAAAATGCCATGAATGACTGTGCATATTTCTGTGACAATTGTTTTCACAGCAGCCATTCCAGTCTATTTTGGATTCCTGTTTTTTTTTTTTTTTTTTAAACCATCTTTTAAGAAGAAAAGGAAAAAGAAAAAACAGAGTGCAATTTCTGCTGGGAGAGTTTAAAACATTCCAGGGCTCTTGGGCATGTTTCTCCAGGCGTTCTCACCATGAATAATAAAGAGAAATGGTTCGGGAAAAAAAAGAAACTCTTAGACCCCGAGGAAGATTTTCATCTATTTTTAATTGTGTTGAGTGTAATTTTCTCTGCATGTAAAATCATCCTCAATTCACTCCAAAAATGAAACATTGGCTGATATTAATGCTGACTATTGCAATGTGCTAGCAAAAACCTGGGATAAAATAAAAGACAGTCATTATTTTTTTATTAACATATACCATGTTATTGTATATACAACTATATCTTTTTCATATTTTATACATTACTCTGTGTTTTATATTTTATTAGATTTTACATATACATCTAAATTTTATTACACAAGTTATATACCATGTAAATTTCTTTGTGGGATATTACATTAAAAGAAAAATAAAACATATATTGCGCAGTGACCTTGATCCTTTACTAGCAAGAACTTGTTTTTTCTAATGTCCTTGTCAGGTCATAGGTTAAGCCAAAATAGCCACCTATTACTACAGGTGGTGTCCCAAGATAATAAAAATGTGAGAAGTATACAACCTTGTCAGCTGTTATGCTCCAAAACATTTTGTCTGAATGACTGTAAATATGTGTAAATTATAGGATGATCTTATTTTGCTAATTTAGAATTCATAAACTTTAAATTTCAGTAATTCATAATTCATCTTAACATTGAACATGGCTTATTGTTGTATTCAGTAAAATGCCACTGCAAGGTTTCCAAAAATGATTTACAAATAGAAATCTATAAAGTGTAGCAAGCATGTGCTTTAGTCCACCCTCCTGAGTAAAAAGTTTGCAGAAACGCCTTTTGCTGCAATTACAGCTACAAGTCTTTTGGAGAATATAGTATTTATAACAGTTTTACACATCCAAAGATGTCATTAGATGGAGAGTGTTTGCGAACATCAGTTCTCAAGTCTTGCCATAGATTCTTGATTGGCGATAGGTCAAGACCTTGACTAGGACAATTTAACACATTCATTCTCTGACTATATGTTTAGAGCGGTTGTCTTGCTAGAAAGTGAACCTGTATTTAACTTCAACTCTGAACAAACTCACTACTCCTGCAAAAGAATAGCATCTCCTCAGAATTATGCTGCCACCACTATGGTTCACCATGGGGATGATGTGTACAAGGAGATGCTCCGTGTTAGCTTTTCACCTCAAATAGTGTTTAGAATATTGTCCAAAATATTCAATTTGGGACAATCTGACCAGTGCACCTTCTTTCACACTGTTGATTGAAATTCTTATGGTTTTCTTTCTACAATGGATTTCTTCTTGCTACTTTTCCATAAGGAATAGATTGAAAACACAACCAACAGCTCTCCTGCAAACATATTTCCCACCCCAGCTTTGCATTTCTGCAGGTTCTCCAGAGTTTACGTAAGTCACTTGGTTGCTTGTTTTTGTTTATGGTCTATAACAATTCTCCAAGGCCTTCACAAAACCACTGAGATGAATTTACACACAGGTGACCTCTTTTTAATTATATATCTTCCGATGGCAACTGGTTGCACTGAATTTTATCTCAGGGAATCAGATTAAAGCGGGTTGAATAGATTCAGATTGTTAGTTGTAAAAATCTGTAAATAAGGTAAATAGTGTCATTGTGTAGTGTTTAATTAAATAATAATGTGCCATGCTATTCAATTGCCTATAAAAGGTTTTTTGTTTGTTTTTTTTCACACAAGTGAAAGTGCGCAGTAAGATTCTGATTTACCTGTTCCATCCAGATGGAAAAGGAGCGTTGCCAGGAGTCCTTCTTCTCCAGATGCAGGTATGTATTAAAGAGGATGAGGTAAATGTAGCGCTCCAGGTACTGCAGGCTCCTGAGCAGCAGCTGCTTACACTCCTTCTCTGTCTTCTCATGTTTGATCTAAAAAAAAAAAAAGACAGTGAAGCAGTGCTTGTATATCAGTGGTTGTACATACTTCTGTCAAAACTTCAAGGTGAACAATTTGTTTGAAGCTTTTTAGGCATTTAGGCTGGCTTCTGGAGGTTACAATCTTGAAAGTCTCTTTATAAGAGTTTATTATGAGAACACTCTTGTGCTATTAAAGCTGAGATCACTTGTTTAGGACCTGTGCTGAGCAAAACATACTTGACCTATAAAATGTTTTGGAAATTTGTACCTGAGATAAAAAAGAGACAGTTCTTAGCCGTAAAGAAGAGGGCGACCCACACTGGTTTCATTTGAGCAAACAAATGAAACCATCGTCTTTTGGTAGTCTAATGACAATATAAACATTTTTATCTTTTAAGACATATATAGAAATTATTCTGACAAGGAAAAATAAAACAAGCCCATGCCTCTTTCATCAGCTTTGCAGATTTCAGTTCATTTGTTCCACAGTGTATCAGGTAGCCACATGACAGTAATTTATTCAAAATCTATTTTTGAAAAAAAGAGCAAAAACAAGGGAATCTCAAATGAACATTAAGGACCAAAGGGAAACAGAAATATAAATGGAAATACTTAAAACTCAGAATTTGTGCCTTGTTGTTTACACAGCAGGTGAAACATTTGGAAGAAAGATCAAATTTGTACAAAACAGATTACAGTTTCATTGATATATTTTGCAAACAAAGCAACCATCTAGCTCAGTATGTAAGTTGTCAAGGAAAACAGCCAGAAAATAAACAGGGTAACCAGTAGAACAAACCATTGTTCACAAATACTTCACAGTTTTAAAATAAACACAGATACATAGACACTCTTGGAATAAATGCTAATTAAAAATTTTACTTCATAACCCTATGGTCAGCAGCACAACAGTGCAGTTATCCAAAGTACATGATGCTCCAACAATTCCCTTGATTGTTATTTAAAAGACAGGATAATAACACTTTTACGTGACCAGGCCAAAGCCTAGAGAGATGAGAGCAAAAAATCTTTCAAACTCAACACTGAATAAAAGCTATGAAGTTTGAAAGCACATTAAAATAAACAAATATATGATCTTAGAAAAATCTGCCTCCTGAAACCCACAGGCAAATGTAAAATACAACAAAACAATGAAGATTTTTAAGGCTTTCTGTTCTTCTTAATTCTCTGAGATTCCCCTGAATTGCACGCATGCCAATTTGAAAAGAGCAAGGTCAGCAACTGGGCTGCTCTTTGATTACAGGTTGTTGGAAGCTGAAGGCAAGTCTTCATTAGTTTGTTGAGTCAGTGACACGTTCTCCCCCCCCCTTTTTTTCTTTTTTTCATACTGATTGAAGCCTTGAGAAATCTGAAGCATAGAGTTAAAGGATCCATCATCCCTCTGTGTGTTAGAACATAGACATTAGAAGACCAGACTACTTACTGGCTTTGTTACTCACTAGAAAAAATGTTGCTTTACAGCAAACAATTCCTGGGCTCAAATTTCAGCCTGAGGTTATTCAGCATGGAGTTAGCATGTTCTCCCTGTGTATGCATGGGTTCTCTCCAAGTACTCTGGCTTTCTTTTACAATCCTAAGTTATGCATGATAGAATAAATGGTCTCTGTAAATTACCCTGAGAAGCGAGTCTTTTAGTCATAAACCTTTAAGATCATGCCACAACATCTGAACTGGATTAGCTCCAGATTTTGCTGGGCAACTCCAGAACCTTCATTTTGGTTTCTTTGAGCCAATCAGAAGTGGACTTGCAGGTGTAGTTTGGATCATTGTCCTGCTGCATAGTTTAATTGTTCTTGAGCTGAAAGTCAGAAACAGCTGGCTGAACATTCTCCTTCAGGATTTTTTTGTTAGAGAGCAGAATTAGTTTTATGCCAGATGTAATGGGGTACGCACCTTCTAAAAATTCTACTTAAGTCTTATAAGTGCACACAATATTTTTCCAAAAGTCTTGAAACTCTTTCATAATTTTTTTACATTACATAAGAAAAGTAACACCTGTGGTGCTTTGGGTTTTGTTTTAGGTTTTTTTTTTTTTTTTTTTTTTTGTTTTTTTTTTGTTGATCTCCTTGCTTAGTCATCTATACATTCTTGAAATAATTTTGGTAGGCTAACCACTCCTGGGAAAGTTAGCGACTGTTTCATGTTTTCTTCATTTGTGGATAATGGCTCTCACTGTGTTTAGCTTGAGTTCCAAAACCAATAGAATTGCTTTTGGAACCTTTTCCATAGTGACATGTCAGTTATTTTGTTTTTCACCCATTGCTGAATTTTTTCAGGCGATGTGGTGGTGTTTTTGGGTTCTAGGATGGTTTGGACAGATTCTGTTCCCTTTATAAATGAAATGTTCATCTGAAAATTGTGTTTTGTATTTACCCAGGTTATTTTAGCCTGATATTAAAATTTGTTTGATGATGTAAAACATTTAAATGGGAGAAGCAGTAATTCTTAAAAGAAAAAAGAAACAGTCTTTGTGCAATACAAAGTGGTGATAATACCACTGGTGTTGGTTTGATTTAAAGAAATGCAAAGGGGTAAAAATGTACTATGCACTGAGAACAAATTGTAGAACCTCAAAAAATTTGTAAGAACTAATAGTTTTGCCAAATAAAATTCATGTTCACTGCATATTATAGGATGAAATTCTCTTGCAGAGTATTCAGCTCAGATATTTTAGCAGGAAATTGAATAAATACAATGTATGAAGAAATTGGGTTGAGAATCAATTTTAAATGTCCACAGTATATCATAATACCATCATTCCGGAGTTAAATGACAGCAGAGGAAGAAGAAGTATGAACAGTTTCCTTTCCAATCCCAGATTCCCAAGCATGTGTTACAGAGTGGAGGAGAAACTTCACCCAGGCAGACAACATATGTACTGTCTTCAGTTGTTGATCTCTTATTAGAGGCAAAGAGGAAAAGAGATATTACACACCAAGGTAGGTATTTATTCCAGATTTTTTAGTCACCACTAAAAGGAAACAATGAACATTGGTGAACCTGATTACCATGTGCACCCTGCATCCCTCCTGGTTTTTGACATTTTTAATGTTTAGGACCCCAGGCCCCCCCAAAAAAAACAAGCTTGAAAGCAAAGCAGTTAGGCCATACATTTTTTTTTTTTTTTTACACACTCACACACACCTTAAGAAACAGATGAAAGTGATTAGCTTGGAGAGATTACATAATTCACACCTCCAACAATCTGCTGACCTCTAAATTTGTGGGCTACCATCTGTCTGCCTACAAGAGAGAGCCATATGTGAGGGTGAACGCTCTCTTGAGCACTTTTAGAGATTCCTTTAGAAAAGTATGTCAGGAAAGATGTTCCACAATTTTGTAGTACTGCAGCAGTCTTACACTGGCTGCAATGTATATAAACTTACTTCCATATTTGACAGTTGAAAACCAAACAGCAGGGGAGCTTCTTGTTATCACTCTTGTAAAGTTTTATCGTTTAAAAAAAAAGGACAAAGCTCTCCTGATGTGCTAAAATACATGACAGGACAGAAAAGGTCAGCATCCTCTCATCCTTCATGGCCTTTAAGAACAAAAGGAGCAGCCTTTGAGGTGTGATAATGAACATCCTGAGATCTCCCCAGCCCTAGCTAAGAGAGAAGCCAGGCCAATCATTTCCTATTTTAGAGAATTCAGGAATGCTTGCTGGAAAAGCAGACATATAATCAATTACAATGGGAAGTGGTAAAATGAAAGCGTTGATTGGAGCTATGTGAAGTCAGTACATTAACTGTATTATGCAACTAAAAGTGATCTGATATTGCAGAAAGAAAGAAATTTCCATAGGGGGTGTCAAATATCCAGAGAAGAGTTACATTTCTGGAAGCTGTCTGAAATAACTCCTTCCAAATACCAGTGAATGTTGATGCAAAACCTTGAGGCTTTTGGAAGAAATCTGAAGAAGAACTTCATCTTTCATGACTACGACCAAAAAAAAAATATATATATATATCAAAATTAACAAAAGAATGACCTTACCAGAGGAAGTGTTGGAATGGCCCATGCAGAGCCCAGATCTGGATCTGATTGAAAATATGTGGGGTGATCTGAAGAGAGCCATGCACCGGATATGGCCTTGCAATCTGACATATTCAACCCTACTCCAAAAAGCAGGAATAATGTCCATAAAATCCAAGCACTTTATATCCATGGACATCCTTTTTTGTCCATTTATGGTTGGCCAGTTCAGAAAAATCTGTTAAAAATTGTAATTTCTTTCAGCGATGAAGCAGCCGTAACAGACTGAAAGTCAGGCTAGTCCATTTAATCAAGTCAAACCATAATTCAGCCACATTTAGACATCAACATATGTCTTTATGTGAACATTATTTCACATTTCAACTGCAATTTCACGTGCTGCTGCACCCAAAAAAAACCTGTTTATATTAGCGAAGAACAAAATCTGTGACAAAGGAGTTCGGGGCATAATGGAAACAAGTCTGACTTTTATGCTCCATGGACACCAAAAGGCTCATATTAAAGAACCTGAAACTCCACGTTTCCCAGAGTACCCCCAACAAAGCATCTCAAGGGACAGGGTTATTTCACTTATCCAAGTCAACAAAATGCTTCAATTTAGAAACTAAGAAAGCTCTGATTCTACAGGAATAACAAAGACAAGAAACCCACTGAAAACAATGATTTTTCTCACAGCCCTCTCTAAGTACTACAGTAAGATGACAAGTTCAAGGCTTCGCAATGCACTGCCTCCCATGCAATTGCATGGGCAGGCACCTATTACTCTACACTCAATAAGGCGGCTCTTTATTTATTATTCTTCCGTCTGCGTCAATGAAGCCCGAACCGTGGCGTGCACCCCCACAATATATACATCAAAACGTGCGGCCTGATCTCAAGATGTGTTCTATTACTCAACTTTTCGATTCGACTTACCATGGCGACGTAATTTGCGAAAAACCGGCCCCCCAAAACCCCATACAAAGTCAATGGAGCGACGTCCTGAGGAAATCCTAAAAAAACCACTATTTTTGAGGATTTACTGTGTCATCACGGTATGGCCTACAAACAATATTTGAATCTCAGTTTGTAGATACACCCGTGCTGTTTTCAGAAGTGAAGACGGTATGTTGATACCTATCACGGTTTTCCCACTACATGCCTCTAAGCGACCCAAAGTTTTAGGAAAAAAATCATGATTTTAGAGACCAATTAAAGACCAATTTAAGACCATTTAAGACCAATTTAAGACCAATTAAAAGCTGCTCAGTTAGAGTGTGGGAGAAAGAGGATTTCAGACCCCAGATTTATTTTCAACTCGCCGTCACGCCTACATATATTGCTCAAACAGCATGATTATCGGTCATGACATAGAACCGCTCGTTGGCGCTCATAAAATGCTTTCGAATTTCCTCTAGGCCTGACGGTTTTCTGTCACGGTGCTTCAGAGCAAACACTCGCGTAAGGGTAAAGGGGAGTCTCGGCCATTCATTTTCATGCCTTTTTCATGAGATGGGGACCTTTCCCACACCATCTTTCACTCGTACCTGCTCTGGCTCTGAATGAGGTACAAATGTGAAACGCGGGCCAAAGGAAGACGAACGGCGGCCCTCACTCACGCTTCAAGAATTTTTCAGATACCTGTTACGGTTCCCGAACGGGAAGGAGCTGTTCGGAGAGGTTTTTTCAGTCAAACTGGCTGAAAAAATCTCTCATCTTCCTCCCAGCTAAGCTACTTTATCTCACCAACTTTCCCACACATTCTTTCACTGATTTCAAATTATGCTGTTGGTATTTCCAACTTGAGGGTGCCATGGTTCCTACTTTCTTTGGGCTCAAGTGGCTGAGTGCTAAAATAAGAGGTGCATATTATGGAGTTCTCTGTCTGTTTGACATATGGTGTCAATTACCAGCTGATGGGGTTGCAGAGGTAAAAAGGCCAACCTATATTGGCCCTTCCCACACAGCTTTACACAAACACCTATTCATTGGATTCAATGAGAACAGCTCCCACTCAAATCCTAAACCTAAACCAAACTTAAGCTTGCTGAGCGCGCACAGGCAGCTTACACATTGCTTCTCAAGTAAACGTACAGACTTTCAGTCAGGTACACATGTTGCTTTTAAGGTAACTTCATTAAGTGAATCTAAACCAAGACCTGTCTGTAGTTTATCTAAACTTTACTCACACCTACTTGATTTTATTTGGTTTTTTTTAATCGACAAGAACATCCATACAGGATTCTTACAAGGTCTGGAGAATTCTGGAGTATCATTTAAGTATTTTTCAGGCCTAAACAAGTATAAGAAAACAGGTAGGAAAAGTTCTTTTTTTCTGACTTTCAGTTCTTCATCATTTAAAGCTGTACCCATCCATCCATCCATCCATCCATCCATCCATCCATCCAGCTAATAGTTAGTGCATCTGTTCATTCATATGCCTGTCCGTCTGTCAATTTATCTTTGTAGATTTCACACTTAAAGTCTGACTCTGCACAGGAAAAAAAAGAAGCTGGTAAATTCGTCTTAAACCATACAACAACAAGTTTTTTGTAGGTGATTTGTGGAGTACAGCTGTGTTCCCACGAGCATAAAACTGTGGGCTGTCATCATCAACTTTTAATCAGCTACACATCCATGTGACGTAACCCATTAGTAAAGTCTTATTTGCTGTCAAGAAAAATAAATCTGCTTTCTGTTACAGCATTGGACAGTGAGAGGGTGGGAATTGACGCAAATCATCAGTCATAAAGAGAAGTGCATGCTGCTTTTGAAGCTGTGACTCAAAAGGCTCTTTTTGTTAAGAAAGTGTGTTTAAAATGACGTATCTGCTTTGAAAACCAATGGAAAGTGCTGTAGCAACTTGATTTATATTTCATACTTTCAACATCTGGCCGCCAGTACAATTGCATCTGGTCTGGAAGATTATTCAATTTATTCATTATCAGTTAGTTACATAATACTTACACCAATCACAGTACATATTCTGTAATGTTTCGCAACAACTGCTTACAACTTAACACGGGCTGTACAAGGTGAGTAATAGTAAGAAAACCTATGGCACTTTCTGCGTTGCCAAGTAATAAAAAAAAAATAAAGTTGCTGCTTCTGGATTTCCAAGAGCACATTTTGCTGATAAACTGAGCACACAGAAAAAAAAAATAATGATCAGGAGCTGTTTCATAATCCATTCGCTTTTGATGTGGCGACAGAGCACCTATGAACATCCAGGCGAAGTATGACTAATGGGCCCTGCACAGTTTTTTCCCCTTTATCCTTGAGACGATGTCCCAATCTTGGCTCCAAGCAGCTTAAAGGGTCTGCATGTTTGGTATTCAAAGCCTACCAGTGTGAGCAATTATTCTCTGTGATGAAGATGAACAAGACACACAGAAGCCATCTACTGATTTTGTCCTTCTGTAATATAATTTCAGACCACTACTTTAAAATACAACTATATGTACAAAAGAGCACCTTATTGACAGTGTTCAATTTAAAGGATTAAAATATCTTGTAATTCAAAACACAAAGTCTGAGAATTTCACTACCTTGGTTTATTTAGGTCAGGTAGTAGAAATGATGTTGGCTTTTTTTGCAACGTTGTGAATGAAGACCAATAGTTAAAAAAATACAATCTGACTGTATTATCTTCTCATCATTTAGCGATTATCCGAGCTGCATCACTCAGTATTGTAGTGTGTCTCCAGCTTTTAATAGAATGAACAGCTAAATTTTAGTAATTTTCTTTTTCCCTGTTATTTTTTAATACAGCAAGCATTACTCTCTAAACGTTACAGCAAAAGTCATTGAAAATAAATTATTTTATATTATAACTTTTTTGTAAAATTCTAACTTTTTTTAGCCTTCTGACATTTAAAATGCACAAGATCAAGTTACTTAATATATATGTATACATACATTTTTTGAGAATAGATTTTTGTACATCTATTTCTCTTGGGGGTTTTTTTAAAGAAAATTTTAACAGTGAACCACCAAATTTTACCCTCGAGGTTTGCTGAAATTCTAAGTTATACATCATCTGGCCTTAATTTCAAAAACTGATCTTTATGGATCAAGATGGCGCCCAAAACTCCGTTTTAAAGGCCCAGAGAAGCCATGAAGCAGCCGGTAAAAGAAAGAGATGAAGATGCCTTTCTGCTAATGGTTTCTCCAGATTCCAAGCCTCTGTCTTTTTCCAGCCACACTGTGCTGATTAAAGCATGACATTAAAGCTGAGGTGGATTTTAGATTCAAGCCATCTAAATCCAAACAATGTATATAACTGCTCTATACAGATAGTCCATCTAGGCACAAACCTGAAGACTTCTCACATAAGTTTTTCAATAATCTGTGCCAGAAAACAGATCTTGTAATATTTAACTCAACCATTAACACCAGGACAAAAGTCAAGCATTAAAATAACCAAAAGCTTGGCAAATGAGAACCCAAAAAAGCTCAATAGACTTTGGTTTTAATAAACTAACTAATTGTAAGCAGAAAAATGTGAATACATGGCATGTCTGGTGAGCAGAGATTACAAACGCCACAGAAGGAGACAGGGCAAATCAACTTTGCCTACACACAGACTGGAATATCTGCCCACATTAACCTCACAAATTATGGTACATTTTGTACAAGGACATGCCTGGCAAAACAACTCTTGGAGACTCCAATTTCTAATCAATCATTCAGTAAACTATCAAGAAACAAACTATTTAGGGCTTGCAAACCCTATGCTGAGGAAGAAAAATGGTATGAGAGGCAACTACAGCCAATTAGACAGTTAATATTTTAGATCTCAGTCTAAGTCTTGACCAGTCTCGATGGGAAACCTTTTTTCTACTTTTTTAACAACTCTATGGCCGGGTAAAACAATTTGGCCTAGAGGGGTAATTTTTATTAAACAAAGGTAAAGCTGGTTTTCTTTTAAGCAATTTTCTTTTTATATTTGTTCAACATTATCAAACAAAGTTCTCTTGTTGCCTCTTGGCAAGAGTTGCTTTTAGTATCAGTGTTGTGCACAAACACGGTGAAATGAGTACTTTCATGGGTGGTGTTAATGTTTTGAAAACCTTCAGAGTGAGGCTTTTTTTTTTTTACATCACAATCTAGTTCACACAGAAAAGAGTAAAAACACTTTTAAGGTGAGGGCTTGGTGAATGCTGTGTGTGCACATGTGACCAGTTCAGATATACTGTCTCACTAATGACTTTCTATTGATAATGTAGCTAGGCCTCTCTCCTCGCCATGATATTATCTACGTATACAACATAAATATTCTACACTGTTTCTCCACCCCCGTTCTGTTATTATCATGCAGAAACCTGTCTGAGGCAAAAGTAAGACCAGCTGTAGATTTACAGGTACAACAGAAACCAGCAGACAAATAAATGTGTCACTTATAAATTTTCTCATTGCCTCTACCAACGGCAAGCATACCTGAAACAACTTAAATGTTATCTTTATGATTTTGTCAGCTGTTGTCCTTAAACAGTATCATGATTTTTGCAAAGAGGAACAAAACCTTGAAAAGTAAGAATCAGATTTGTTTTTCTTTCTTAGAAGTAAAACAGGTACATTGGGAATTTGAACAAAATAAAGTACAGTTAATGGGATCAAAGAGAAAAGAGAAGAGAATTAAACAGGTGTAAATAAACCGGGAAAGGTTGGTTGCAAATGCTGCATGATGACATGATTGATAAGCTAATTGCTATGGAACATCAAAATCCAGTGGATTTTAAAGACTACTTCATAGAAAAACATGACTGAACTTGGGTTAGTTCATGTTGGGACTAAATTTAATTCTCAACATTTTATGAACTATGATCATTAATTAAGTTGGCTTTAACCAGCAGGCATTAAATGTGCACAAAAAACTGTCAAAAAATGCCAACAAAAAAAAAGGACCACTGAACGCTGCCACATGTTCAACAAACTGTTCATTTCAGGAATTTTGCCAAAGCATGGCATCTACTTCCTTTTCCTCCCTTAAATTATACAGAAGCTTCACATTAGGAGAAACTCTTTCCTTTACCATGTAAACCCAGCCAGAGTTAAAAGGACATAGAATAGTGCCTTGCAAAGTATTCAGAACTCTTGAGTATTTTCACATTTTGTCACATTACAACCACAAACTTCAATCTATTTTATTGGGATTTTATTTAATAGACCAACAATAGTAGTCATGAAGTGGAAGTACAGACTTCTAAAACTGTGAGATGAGACAGATTGAACAAGAATGCCACCACATCAAAAGGGGGACATTACCAAAATGACTTGAAATAATGAAGTAATTCTAAATACTAAAAGTGTGAAGGAAGAAATCGATTTGGCAGTGAGTCTGACCTTATTGGCTATAAGGGGGAAGTGAGGGCATCACTGACACAATCATCATCTGCTGCGCAACTGTCCCTGCATATAAAACACAGCTTTTCAGCTTTGGCACCATGGATGTGCAATTCCTAGAGCAACTCCTGCTGATCATAAATTCTCCATATCCCTCATGGCTGGCATTAGGTCACTTGCCCAGTGCAATTTTCTTCTAAATGTATTCAACGCCAGCAGCTTAGCTGGTGTAAAAAAATTGACCTTTTCCCAATGAATTGATTTAGGACATAACAGGATTTGACAGATAACAGGACCAAAGCTACTCTGGGAGGCATTTAAGACTCTTGCATGGCTTTGGAAGCAGAGGTCTACAGGATTTTTTTTTTTTTAGCTGAGGTAGATTTGAACCACCATTCTGAGAAATGGTTGTGTGGGATTTAAGGAAAAAAAAAAAAAAAAAAAAAAAAAAAAAAAAAAAAAAAAAAACAGAGGACAGGTGAAGACAGTAAACAAGTCAGGGTAAAAGAGATTGTGAAAAAGAGAAAAGTCAAAGTAGACACAGAGAGTCAGGAAGAATTTAAAGTGCCTTGTGGAAGTAAAAGGGGGTACAGAAATTATATAAAGGATGGTGCTCAGGTAAAATGAGAATAAAATGTAACTTTTTGGCCTACATTCAAAACACAACCTGTGGTAGGAAGCCAACACTGCACATCGCCTCAAACATACCATCTCAACACAGTAAGAGCAGCATAATGCTGTGGAGATGCTTTTCTTTGGTAGAGAAAGGGAAGCTGGTCAGAACAAAAGGAAGATGAACGGTCCTAAAAATAAGGCACTCCTAAAAAGAAACCTGTTAGGGGTTCAAAGACTTGAGACCAGCCTGGAGGTTTACTTTTACCTAAACATGCAACCAGCACTATGATGGTTTAGCAGAGCATTCACAAGCTGGTCCTGTGTGTTTGATCGGCCCAGTCCAGAGAAAAGCTCAGACCTAAACCAACTGAGTTTACAGACTCAATTGACACAGTTCTGAAAACCATGTTTCATTTTCCTTTCACGTTAGAATTAAACTTTGCTTTCTGCTGGTCTTTCACATAAAACCCTATTAAAATATATTGGGAGCTTTAGAACTGTAAAGTTAAAAAATATGGAAAAGCTCAAGGGAAATAAATCCTTATTAAGACACTGTAGGAGCCTCACAGTAAGTAACTTAAATAAGCACATTAATATAATTGTCTAAATAGGCTGTGTAACTAGACAAAATTTGAATACAACCAGCCAGAGTTGATCATTTTTAAATTATATATATATATATATATATATATATATATATATATATATATATATATATATATATACACACACACACACACACACACACACACACACACACACACATTTCCATATTTTTTTGTGTATATTACATACATAGATATATTTTTGAGAAAACACTGAAATATACCATCAAGAAAATAAAGAGAAAGGGATTTAAAAATTGTTTGTCCAGTTTACCACCGCAAAATTACCAAAATCTCACTGCCAAATGATAATAAATTAACTCCTTAATCAAAATAAATTAGCATGCAATTTGAGTCCAACAGTGAAGAAAACACCTGACCTGTCTGTAATATACATGGTTGTAAATCACTCTAATAGGTCCCCAGGCAGCACTACACACTACATCACAACTATATCATCATAGCAGTATCAGTAAGTGTCATAATAATCGCAAAAAGAAAGAAAGAAAACCAAGACAGACCGACGTTAACACTGTAGATTTAAGTATGGTTTTTACAGTGAGTACAAATAAGTACATGATAAGTAAAATAGATGCTAACAATGATGAAAGAAAATCAATTTTTTTCTCCTGAAAAAAATTTCTATAAATCAATTGTTTTATTGGTAATATCAACATTATTATGGTAAAAACCACCTAATTTACGCATTGCAAGTTGATATACATGAAAGAAGTCTGGAGTGAGGCAGTGCAGTATTGCGCCTCACCTCAAGTGGTGCTGTGTCACACATAGTAAATGAAGCAGGCAGTTGGTGCATGCCCATTGCTGTCTCTCTTTATGTTGCCAATATACTTGTTAAATTACCCATGTTCTACATATTTTGACATTGCACAGTGTGTCTAATATATTTAATGAATGTGAGTGACATGTTTAGTCTTTGTGATCGGCCATAAATGTGCACTGAAAATGTGCAAGGTGAGGCAGAAAGGATTGTGCCTCACTGATAGGGGGCAGTGCCTCACTAATAAGGGGCAGTGCCTCACTGATAGGGAGCAGTGCTGAGCCCCATAGGCACAACAGGCCACAGGTGCTCTTCTTCTACACACTGAAAAGACTGAAAACAATTGAAAAGTGCAAAAAATACAGTTGGAATAGAATGATTCAAACCCACTCTCCTTGGTGTTCATCCCCATTAAAGCTGCCAGATTTTTAAAAATGGAAGCAAAAGAAGAGACAAGGACGTTTTTACACAGTGACAGAGAGATTCGTGGAAAAGGATAGGTGCAAGGACTTCATATAAAAATAAAGGTAAGATCATACATGACTTTCAATTTTAGTCAGAAAAGAGAAAGGTCAGCCAAAAGACAACATTAAAAAAAAAAAAAAAAAAAAAAAAAAAAAAAAAAAAAAAATCTAATTTAACCTTGCATTAAATAGTCTTTTATTTTTCTTGCTATCACATTGTTGAATTATTTAGAACTGATTAAAGCATCATTATAAGCTTTAATTAGTTAAGGCCAAGACTGAAATTTAAGCTTCTATATTAGATTTTGGATTTGTACATCCGACACTGGGGGATTTGGTGCCTCACCAGTCATGAAGCTCACCACACGTTACTGGGCTGTTATAGGGTTCAGTGCCTAAGTATTTAATTCTGATTGCCTTATCCAGATCCATCCATTCATCCATCCATCCTGGCATATTTAGTCCTCTTTATTCAAGCTGTTGAAGCACTGCTTTATCCATCAACTGAAAATTGAAAGAATACAAATAAAACTCACGCTGAGCACATCATCCCCACAGTGAAAAATGGTGATGCTATGGTGATGCTCGTCTTTCACATAAAATTGCAGTTTGTGGCTGTAACCTCACACAATTTGGAAAAGAATAAAGGGATATGAATACTGTTGCACGATACTGTACACAGCTGGTGTGTTAGGTTAAATCAGAAATTGTTGACACTAAACACAAACTAAACCATTTATGGAAAATCAGTGCTGTGCTGAAAAGGTTAATAAGATAAGTCTGACTGAGAACTGACTTAACGAGAAAACTCTGACAGTGACTGGGAATATTATTATTATTATTATTATTATTATTATTATTATTATTATTATTATTATTATTATTATAGTATTTAATGCGACATATTCATCATAGGTTAATGCAAGAGAGTTTGTGGACAGGTCTACTGTACAGTGTTATTTACTGGCACAAACATAAACAGCAAAAGAGAGCTTTTCATTTATTTATTTAAATATATACGTATATATGTATCATAGAAACAGGTCCTGATTAAGGTAAAATGCACTTTCTGGCTTCAATGAGCAAATATATGGTTAAAAAAAAAGACCCAAGAAAAACTAATGAAAACAATACCCCAATAACTTTAAAGCACTGGGCTGATACTCTGAACTTGTGCAGCAGCCGCAGGCACTGTCTGTTTTAAATGGTGAAGAGAGAGAGAGAGAGAATAGCTTCTACAAAAAAATGGATAATCTTCGGATAAATCCGAAACACACCATGGGATCCATAAAGTTCTGGTTAAGGCACTGAAATTGACTGCAATGCAGCTAAAATGCCTTTAACATTTTGGATATTAAACTCATCTTTACTAGTTTAGCTGTTAATAGCAAATTGCGTGCTACTGTGTTGTAGTGATATTTTTTTAAAATCAAAATGTTTCTAAAACTGCAACTGGAGAAACTGCATTTCTGCAAGTTACATGTGATAGTGTAGACAGCGATGCACTTAAAAATGACATTAAAATGAAATGGCAGCTGATTAATAAACAAATAACCAAAATTACTCAAATTTACTGTGGAAAAAAAATGCATGAAAACAATAAGAATTTAAGCAACAGATGTATGAAATGAGAAATTGTTATTGAATTTTGTCCTCTTTCTCCAAGTATATTGCTTGTCTTTTTTTTCCATTCCTGTACACATTTCTACAAAATAAGGTGGTCCTTTTCTCAGAATGCTCCAAAGAAGACCGAACAATTGCCTAACTGACAACTGTAACTTAAAATTATCTTATTTATTAATTTATTGTACCGTCACTGATATATTCTTCGTGGGGGACGGGTTGCAGAGCAAACACAGTTTGCAAATCTCAACTTGTATATTTATGTAAAATACATGTTTTGGTCCACCGGACACAGGGCTAGTAATAGAGTGAGAATAAAAAGGTAAAAACTAGTTAACATGGCAAAAATGAAATGGAAAAACTCCCTGCTGTGCTATATTTCAACCACCTGGTCCTGCTGTTTCCGTATGTGTGTGTCCGTATGCTCATTTTTAGTCCTCTAAAAGGGGTAAAAATCGCAGTGTGTGAAGACTATTAAAAATGATTCTTTTTTACATTACACTGTTGGTTTGCAAAAAAAGTACAAGATAATACAAACGTCCAGAGATGGAAATAAGTCCCTAAGTTTATAGCAAAAATTGCCTGAAGAACTTCCATTTGGAAAGCCAGTGTTTATGTGTAAAAATAACTGAATTAAGAAATCAGGTTGCATTCCTGCACAATCAAAGGTCTAAAGCAGAAAGGTTCAACAATGACTAGGGTTCTAATATACAGTTATATTATATCCTATTCATTGTTCTTACTTCCTACTCCAGATCATCTGTGAACTCGGAAGTCCTAGTTGATCCCCTGTCTTTCTAGTCTAAATACCTTTACTGCCTTTACACAAGAAAATCTGTGCACAGCAATCTTCCATATACCTTAAAATATTTTTCCATTGCCCCATCCAAACCATGAGCACCTTTCTTTGGACACACACAGGAAGCAAGATTTGTAGCATTCACTCATTTCTCAATCTATATGTTTTTCATCACCTGTGTGGAAAAGCATCACATTTTTGACAAAAGGCAAAAACAAACAAACAAAAAAAAAAGATTGTAGTCGCTCAGCAGCAAAGGATTAGTGTTCAGGTTGATGAGATTGGCCAAATCTGAAGCGCAGCTCACTTTTGCTTTCAGTAGCTTCTTGGAGGACTGGGCAGAAGCCAGCGATCTTCAGTGATCACATTCTTGGGTCAGAGAGTGTATGCTGCTCAGAAATAAATCAGTCAAGGCTACGGAGACCGCAGCTTATTGGAATGAAAGGTAACACTGGGCACACTAAGCAACCCGATGTCCTGGAAAAGTAGCAGAAATATAACTGTTTGTTGAAATGTGGTATTGCAATAAAAAACACAAGGTGAAGGCTGATGATATAACAAGAAGATTGGAGAGGAGTGCAAGAGTTGAACAAAAAGGAAAAATAACTGCGTGTTGATGAGGAAATTATTCTAGTCATTCTTAATTTAAGATTCCATGTCAAACCTATAGGAATACATCAACACAGCTGAAAAAAGCCTGACAAGAAAAAAGCAACTGCAGCAGTTTGCTGTGCAGGAAACTGTGAACTGTTCCTTTATTGCATTGACTTAACCGTTAGATTTTGTATCTGAATTGTGGTCTGGTGTCTGGTTGGCAGTAGGGATTTTAAGGCTCTTAGAGAAGAGAAGCCAACGTCAAACTGGGAGAAGAAGGTTGCTTTAGAGGGGGAGGTTTCAAGGTGGGGGTAAAACTTTTTCCCCTCATTTCTCCCCCCTTTTTAGTCTGCTGTTGCCTGCCAGTTCTATCAACATCTGGCACTGTTTATCGCCTAGCCTGATGGTTCAGACTGGAGAAAAACTGCAACAAGGACTTTATGCCTACTTGAAATTCACTGTTAGATGTAAATTATTATTCTAATTTACAGCATTTTGGACATCATTTATAGTATAAATTCTATAGCAGAAGATTTTGTTAAAACTTTGGCTCACTAGAAATTTACAGTCTCACAAAACATCTTGACAGGAACCTGCAAGTCAGAGCAGCATTGTGAAAGTACAATGAACTAAACCTGTGATAATTGACACCGGGGGCAGATTTTATTTTTAATCCAAGTCATTTAGGATACAGCATTCCCCAATGCAGAGTCTCAGTCTAGTACCTAAAACCAATGTCATACATATACCTGAGATCTTAGTACGTAGTTTTAAAGTACACTAATCCATCACAGTGGATCCCTGTTATTCGCAGGTGTTAGGGACCACAACCACCCGCGAATAGCTGAAATCCATGAATACTTGAGACTTCCTCTAAAACACTTTGACCTCCTGCCTATTTTATTAGTTCACAAATCAAATATACCATAATGTGAATTAACATATGCAGTGGAAACCGTCTTGGCATTACCACAGAATCTAACATCCACGGTCTTCCTTCTCTCAAATCTTTTTTTAAGATGTCTTTATGTGGTTATATGGCTGTGTTTGTATGTACTGCGGCTGCTCTCTGCACCTTTTTAATTGTTCCTTGGGGATGAATAAAATTTAATTGAATTAAACTGAACTGAACTGAATGGGTTACAGCCAATTAGTGGCAAGGAAATTGAATGGTGTTAGCATTTTGCATAGCTGTTTCAGCTTCCGAAGCTGTATTTTCTTTTGACTGTTTTAGATAAGCACTATGAACAAAATCAGTGAACAGACAAATTTTCCATGCATTCTCCGGCGTTACATTTTGAGCAAAATCCGTCAATAGGTGAATCTGCAAAAACTGAACCACAAACAGGCAGGGGCTCACTGTATATTTAATCAGCATTAACTTAGGCATTGCAAAGATTTCATTGTATATCTGTATAATGACAATTGAAAGGAATCTTGAAACTAGATGGCATTCCAAAAGCAGCAGTTTATGCTTGTCTGAACAGCACAAACATTATCTGCCAACTGGAGTTTCTGCAGGGCAGCCTTAAAAATGCACACCAACGCAGGTTAGCGATACAGATATATCCGACACAACACATTCCATCTATCAATTAACTGACGTCACAATGTTTTTGTGCTGAGTAGTTTGCTAAAATGGCAGTTTAGTTTATGACATATTTTAATGTGGTTGCAGTGAATCATGTGCAGACAAAACCTGCAGACAAATTTTGTTCTCCTGCTTCATAAACTTAGTGATTTGCTTGGAACACCATAAAACTTATTGACAGTTCTTTCAGCTACACTCTGCAAAGCGCTCTTCAAAACTGACAGCTACTTGGGCACAACGTGCTAAAAGCACATCAGAGAAGAAAGGACAGCAACCAATACAGTCTCTCTTCTGCTGTCAATGTCACTGTAAAGAGTGAAAACACTTGTTAAATGCTAGGGAAAACACAGATTTGGTAGAGCCATAAAATACAGACATGGCTCACTCAGGGTCCAAAAGAAGATGAGAGCATTCCTACATTGAAAATTCCTATGTTGAAAATTCCTACGTTGAAAAAAAAAAAAACCTACGTTGTCATAAAGAACATCATCAGAAAACATGAACAAGACCTATGAACAGCTAGGGTGTTACATCCAAATCAATTATTTCTTTGTAACTTTGTTGACGATATTCTCTCAGTTTTTAAAGTCCCAGGTCAGATATAAAGATTAAAATTGACATGGTCAAGACATATTTTGCAAGCTGTGGAAAAACAGGTAAAAATTGTGCAACTAATGTGGTCTCCAACTAATTAAGCAAAACAATTGCAGTCATACACAAATTGGGCTTCAGCATAACTGTCTCCATAAAACTCCAGGTTTAATGTACACACAAATAAAGTAACATTTTTTAAGGATATACCCTTTGGCAACATGTCAAGACATGTCTGCGGTTCCTTCAGGCTGCATGAGAGCTACAGAGAGTAAGACATTCAGCATATAAAAGACAGGCAAAATAAAGTACAGCATAATTACTCTGTTTTATCTTTTTGGGCTTTCACCTTCTGTCTGTTATGGAACACATGGGATTGGGAAAAATTGGCAGTTTTTTTGGTAATCGTAGAGTTTGGATAATTGTCTACTGTACATTCTCTAGGAATGCACACAGAAACTGTGGTTTTAACAATGTTAGCTCCGCTTCCCAAGCTTATCACTAATCTTTTAAACTTCTTTATCACTTAGTCTTTGCTTTAAAGAATTGGTAGAATTGTCCTTGTTGACTGCTCTCTCACAGATATCACCTATGTTTCTAAGATCAATAAATACTGACAGTTCATTGTAGGAAAGCTAGAAAAAAAATTGTAATGCCATATCTTGTTTTGTTATTGTTCTTAAAACGATATCAGAATTGGTCAAAACTTTATAAAAACTGGGGATTGGAAATCAATTACGAAATTCTGATCAGTCCATCTCTAGCTGATACCAAATTTTCTTCTGAGTAGCACTGAAAGTAACTAAAGTACCTCTAGAGGTAGATATACCACAGTTTTAACCCTTGGCTTTGAGACATGAGATGTTTACTATACAACCAAAACAGCAAGATACTCAAAAGGCATAAAATTATAAAATTTCATTCCTTTCCCTTGGAGAATTTTAAAATGACATTAAAAGCCTGTATCTATAAAATGAAGGCATATTTTCTAAGGTCTACCAGCATTCATTACAAAATAAACACATGTAACTTATGAAAACAATTATGAAGTAAGTAATTAGTCTCCCAATAATTGTAAAGTGAGTTAACAGGACGCCCTTTTTTCCTGGAGCCTGGTATCTGAAAGTGACAGGCAGAGAAAACAAGTTCATGAGACAATGAGACCCATTGATATGGTGGAGACAGGACCGGGCGCCTCCCGTGTGCCGAGGGCAGCTGACGGTGCACAGAGGCACCATGATTAGTCTGCATTACAAATGGCTTAAACAGAGCTGTAGACGTGAAGGTACAAGAAAAAATTTCAGAGAGAAATCGAAACCTCAATTGCTTTTGCTCTCTTTGTACTTTTATAATTAAACACAAGATGAAAGCTCCTTGAAAGAGCTTCCAGGAATGTTTTCATGATCAGAATCTTTCAATTCTTATCTTGGCTGTTCTTGCGTGTCTTTGTTGTATTAAAACACAACCAGGGTTTCTGGCAAAGGAAGCAGCTGACACGGATATAATGTGGTTTGTAACAATGTTTAAAGCATGGTCAGCTCCAAAATAAAAATACTTCCAACAGGTCAACCTCTAAAATGCTCCTCTTTTCAAGCACATGCTTTCTACTGTTTTCCATTATAAATCCAAGGGAATTCCATTTAGTTTCAGAGATGAGGTGCATTGGGCCACTATTATTTTCCATAAAAAGCAGTGGACCCACATAAATTGTTGCCCTGAGGCCATCTACAGGTCTTCATGTGCAACTGCACATAAATCATCTAAACTGTAATGCCTTTTATCCTGCTTTCTTGTATGATTTGACCTTCTGAGACAAGAAATTATCATAATTGACTAGCTGGACACAACTCTCTACAAAAACTCTAATCCTCAGTTAAGACCGTTATTGAAACCTACTTTTAACTTACAAGCCCATTTCTTTTCTAGTTCAGCCACATTTCAAGTAAAAACGGATGTTTTGGGGTGTACCTGTCTGTAAGTGCAGATGATGATCTCTCTCAGATGATAGTGCATAGGGGTCATGGTCTCACTGACAGAATCCAGCGCCAGGTCTACCTCTTTCTTCCTCCTGTGGCCGTCAGGGAGAAGGCGAACCAATCGCATAACAACCTGCACATTGGCAGAAACAATACACATATTCTTTATACAGCACTTCTAAAGCCTAAGGTTTTCAGGATGCTTTAAATGTTGTGAAAAGACTCCAAAACTGTAACAAGCATTTACTAATTCTTTCTAATTCTCAAGGTGTAGTGATGTAGTACCTTCTAAAAAAAACACAATATATTCCTTAACTTTAATCATAAACCTTTTAACACTTTGTCACAACTCAGCCACAAACTTTATTATATTTTCTTGGGATTTCATATGAAAGCCCAACAAAAACTACTGCATAACTGGGAAGTAGGAAGAAAATTACAATGTGGGTACGTTTTTTTTTTTGTTTGTTTGTTTTTTTTAACTCTACAAAAAAAAAAAAGCAAAAACAAACGCATAATGGATGCAGCCCCAATTTTTTCTGATACCCCTAAATAAAATCCAGTGCAAGCAATTGTAAATTTATCTGTGTTTAATTTATTTTCAGTATAAAGTTAGCTATTCTGTGAAGGCCTCACAGGTTTGTTAGAGAACATTAGTGAATAAACAGCATCATGAAGACTGATGAACACACCAGACAGCTCGGGGTTTTAAGTTTTGGAGCAGTTTAGAGCAGAGTTCAAATATAAAACAATTACCATTTGAAATTTGACACCTGCAAATGAATATCCATGTACCATTGTGCATCAGTTTATTTCTCTTGGTGGGCTTTGATAAGTTGATCAAGTTGGGCTTGATCAGTCCCATCCGGTGAGGAATCTGTCGGAAACCAAAAAAAAATCTTTTTCCTGATCAGAAGGTGAACCATATTTAACTGCTATCATGTCAGCCTGACCACATCACTGTGGTGTGGATCCTGTTGCTGACTGGAGACCTTGGATAATTTCAGCATCGGTGAGACATAGACATAGAATCAGAGAAAGCCCATCAATGTAAAAAACTATTTAAAACAAAACAGTATTTTTTAAGAAATGTCAAGTGATGTCTGCTATTAATTTGTGCTGCAGGAGAAAGCGAAAGTTTCAGCATATGACAGGAAGGTTAAACGTAGAAGAAAAATCGCACGTGTAGCATTCTGAACTTTCAACTTCTTTTTGTCATGAAACCATTCTGGATTAGGAAATGTTGGTATATGGAAATCACAGAGTTAAATTCAGGGTGAAAATATTCAGAAAATACACATAATAAGTGGAGTTTTTTAAATGTTAGCCTCTAACATAAAAATCTAAACTCTGCAACTCTGAGACTCAACGGCTGCATATTTATTCCACAAGACATTTTCCAAGCAAGACAAATCTCACATTTTCGATGTTAAACTTTTAGAACTAAGGTTTGATAGCATTTTGAGTAGATACATAGTGAAAAGCATAATTTAAACAGAAGAATAAACGCAGCGCAATTAAATAATTACGATTTCATCTTAAAGAATATTTTCTTTGACTTTTTTAAAAATAAAATTGGATTATGAATGATCACCTTCACCAAAAAGGTTTGATATGAAGAATACTACTGTTCTGTGAGGTTCTCTTTTCACTACAAAGGAACTCTGGATTCTATTTGTAGTGCCAATATTCCTTCATTCATTTAGAAGATCTGTCATCTTAATTGCTCTCTCTGGAAAGACAGGCTGAGCAAGAAAGTAATTTAGTATTTCAAATCTCTTCTAATGTATGTCTTGATTCACCTGATGATGCATAAATGTCTTAAAAGCATGCTTGCAAACCAAGAGACACTTCTCTTGGTTTGGATTTGAAACTTAGATCAGTTGTAAAGAACACCGCTTGTCAGTGTTCATCCAATTAGCGCACTAATGCAAATGTGTGTCAGCGTGTTCATTTAGTGCTGAACCTGCAGAAAAAAGGAACGTGACCAGCAACACAGCCACGTCGTTAAACCACAAAAACAATGTCACAGAAAGCCGTCACTCATTTAATCATCTAAATTACGTTTTCTGGTGCTCCTTTGGTGGCAGAAATTGAAAAGGCGGAGAGAAGACGGGACAAAACAGGGCTGCAGACAGAACCTATTTTTAATATTCAGGGTTTTTTACTTAAAACCATCTCAAAATCTGTCCCGACTTGCATCAAACTTTACTGCACATAGTTTAAAAAACTTTGCTTGCCTTAAAATTTGTTGTCTTGGCTGTTATACCTGTTGCTGGAAGCAGTCAACTTAGATTAGCTATAAATCAGCATATTTACCCTAATCACAACTGAAATGGAAGACTTTCAGTTTAGTATTACTGAATACTTCAGAACCTATAAATGCATAAGGATTTATTCAATCACTCTGGGTAAGCAAGCAGAATAAATACATGTTTTTATTTCTTCCTTTAGTCATAAGGTGCTTGTTTAATAACTTTTTATCATTTTCAGCCTCTTAACCCAAACTAAATATTAGCTAACTCAAACCCATGCAATAAGGTTGTAAATATAGTGCCTTACCAATGTTTTCATATCCCTGTAATTTTTTTAACATGTTTCAACCACAAACATCCATGTAAAATACCAAATACCAATGTGTTCTCCACTGCATTGGGACTGAATCTGCACAGAGATTTTTTCACACACCCTGCGAACCCAGTAAATCTGGGAGGTCTTTACACCTTAACCATCAGTTTCAGCCTTACTGTGAAGAAATAAACTGTGAAGAAACTAATACATGAGAGGAGACAGATGAGGGATTATCTGCACACATAAAGCAAATCACAGAGCATTTTGTGCAATAATTCTAAACTCGCACAAATCTGTGTACTCATATCTCTCCAACAGCATTTAGAAGGACATTTTAACTGCAGCCTAAAAAAAAAAATCTTAACTCAAACTCAACAACCTCAGACTCACAGCAAACAGCCTGTATGTGCTTTTTGGAGGTATGGATACTTGTTTACAGTTGAGAGCTTAGTGGTTACCCCCTCCTTCAAATTCCCTGATAAACAATGCACCCTGATGCATGCAACCCACACATCATAGATAAGCACTGATGCTGCCAGGCTCTTCCAGACCCTACACAAAACCCAGAAATGCTGCCATGAACATCCCCAGTCTCACCACTGAAGTTTTGTGCACCTGTAAAACAGTCGGGGGACTTCTCAGGTTCCTTCATGCATAATAGCACTGAGTTCTTGATGGACCCCAGAAGATCATTGTAACATCCTAGAATGGATAACCTGGCATGGAAAGGGCCTGAAGAATCAGGTGATACAAAAATTCTTTATTGTGCATTTTTGCAACACGTTGCTGGCAATTAAACTTTATTGTATGGATTGAAAAATATTCCCGCAATGAGGCTATTGCATAATATGATTATTTTTTCCATCAGAAATACATCAATAGTGCACAGGAAAACAGAACAAATTTATGTACACCATTTGCAAAGTAAGGATGCAGGGCAATAGAAACTTGTCCAGTGACATTATTATTTTCAACTGTGCTGCTGATGCTCTGTGACCTTAAGCATTGTATGCACTATAATCTGTGTTAGGTATGGGCATCCACTGCAGTTAGACTCTATCAAACAGGCTATAGATCTTAATATTGATAATGCAATTGCAGTTAATTTCTGAAATATTGGGCAGGCTGATTGTTAACATGGTTATATATTATAGTTTAAAAGGTTTTAAAAAGCAGCTACACTTCTTTTTGTCAGTGGTAACAAACAATAACTACATCAGTGTTACAGTTGGGACATTTGCTCATATACACATCAACTACAAATCCCATGAAATTTATCAAAGTGTCCAGCTTGAGGCTATCTGATTTAACAAAACCAGCACTAACTTTTTAATTTTAGGCTTCTAACAGTTCTGGGTGAAACCCTTTGCTTTTAAATGGCTAAATTTTCCAGCATGTTTACCAAGTAGTGAAGAAAAGCATCTTTGTAAAGTGGAGCTGAATGTGGACCCAGCAGCAGCAGATTAAGGCTAAAAGAAACTGCCTGCTGAGGTTAAAAGGCTCTAGCATGAAACACATAACTGTTATTTTTGTAATACCACAGTGTCACAAAGTTCTCTGCAAGTAGCAAAACATCCATGACAGAAATCAAGAAGGCATAAGTAGGTAAAAGGAGAGAAGTTATTTAAAACTGCTTCTTTTCTTCGACTGAATAATGTGCCAGACATTGCAGCCATTGCAGCATTTTTTTAGAAGTTAATTCAAAGGGGATTAAGGGGACATCCCATTTTTGTAGGAGGTTGAATTGGTGGCTGACAAGGTTTCCATGGTGACCATTCTGTGCCTCTGAGAAAATCCAATGGACACACTGCTGTGATTGACATGTGGTATTGTGTGGCTGCAGAGTGTGGCCTCCTGTGCTGAGGACACAGCCAGCAGGTTCCAACCACTGACTCATTGTCATGACGCTGAACCAAGAGGGAAACCCCCCCCCCCAAAAAAATAAAACACTGCCTCTAATTAACAGACCAGAGGAGAAAAGCTCTGGCTTCTAACAAGACTTCATCACTGTTTTCCATTTGAAGCACTGACTGGTAGTTAAAAATATATACTTAAGGGTAGTAAGCCCTGTGGAGAAAAAGAAAGGTGTTTTTTATTATTTGACTTGAAATGGCTTAAGTATTGTTTCAACTCAGGTTGTGCTCATGAAAATGGCGAAACAACAATAATACCTAACCACCTAGTAATGCAAAACTACAACACAAAGACAATGGACCAGGGTACAGAGAAATCAAGAATCTGGATTAACAGAACTCTTGTACAAGAAGTGTATAATGATTAAAATCCTTTGAAAATTGATTGAGTTTCCAAAATACTTTCCCTTCCTGGGTTTCCACAAAACTCCTCAAACAAAAAAAGAATTAATTGTTTTCGACAAAATCCCAAAAGACTGTTTTTTGGGGGGAGTTTTTTGCTGATACACTTTGCCTTCACATTGATGACATTTCACAAGTTTGGATAATGCAGAGACAAGGATTGGTGACCATTTGCATCTAATTTATGAAGAATCCTTGTTCCTCCTTTATACTTTCTTCTCTTTAGCAGTTTTTTTTTTTATCTCAAAGGTTTTCTATAGGATTTTAATTTATGGACTGAGATGAAAGAAGTTTAATTTGTGTCTGATGAGCAATCTATGTGTTGATTAGGCTATTTGTTCTCATATTTCAAAGAGTTCATCATGCTATACATGCAAACAGTTCTTATTGCCACTGGAAAGAAAACAGATTGACAGCATCAAAGATCCTCCACCATACTTAACAGTCTCTGTAGAGTTTAGTAAACTGTTTAAGTTTATGATGGTATGACAGAAAAAGGCTTTTTCCTTACACGAAGCCAAAACAACTAGTCTGTAAAGCCTCAAATTGCTGTTACAAAAACTTTGTGACCACCCCCTGCCCCGAGATCTAACTACTTACTGCAAATCTCCAACAATGAGCTTCAAAGATTTTTTAATTTACCTCCCCCACTAGAGCCACACAACATAGTGCAATCACAAAGGATTGCATTGTTGGCATATTTGGAAAAGCTGTTAAGATTTCAATTGCAATGAATTCAAGGAAGAACTTCCACTGCCTTTCATGTCCACACCTGACATAGATTTTAAACTTAGTTGTAATGGAAGAGAAATTCTGTTTCACTGGAACAGATATCATCATCGCAATATTCAACAATACTATCACAGTTTCATGAATTCCTAAAATTATGCCACCTTAATCCTTACCAATAATTGTGACACTATGTATTCTGTTAACAAAAGTCATGAGTAAAATTACTTAACCTTGGATTTTTTTTCACACACTCAATAAATGTACCTAAATTAATGGCTGAAATTATGGTACTGCAATAAAAAAAAAAAATTCATCAAAAATAATGAAAATAATTATTTTACCAATATTTACCAGGAGTGACGATAAATGTGGCCAGCAATGTGAAAATGGTAGAAAAGATGTAACAAATGTATACAATGGATCATTACCATCTATGCATCCAAAAACTGAATCTTACCATCGATGAAGAACATAAAGAGGCAGGTTTAAGTAAATGATTATACGTGCAAACTTGTCTTAAGTGCACTTGTTCATTTTCTGTAGCAATAAATGTATTTGTATTGAGTATACATACCTCAAACTCTCCCTTTGTGTACTTGGCATCGGGAACACTGACAATCTCATCATCGGTGCACTCTGGGAAACCCTAGAGAGCCCAGGTTAAGTTTTAATTAAAGCGGTCCTGAATAACACCATTTTTAAAGCCTAAATAGAGAACTTTAATAATTCTGCCACTGACCTTAAAGTGCCAGAGAGTGAGAACAGCAACAACCATAGCAGTTGTGGTCCTGCCTCTGCCGTTGGAGCAATTAAAGACAAAAGCTGAATGGGAATCCTCAGCTAAAGCACTCTTCATGGCCTCAAGGAGCTTATCGAAATCCTGGAAAACAATAAGACACACAATAAAAATATCTGAAACTACTACCCAGAGTCTTGATTCTTTCATCCATGTCTGAGGAATCCTTGAATCTCCTGTGGCAGCCATTCAGGGGTGCCTAAACGCTTGCTCATACAAAGTGCCACCTATTTACCCAAAGCTCCTTCTTGGAGCTTGAGCCCTCACCTGAGCTTCAGAGAACCCCTCCCCCAAGCATTCCCCACACAGCTCCCCCAAACTAGCAACAGCAGCAATTACCAAACACCTGGTGAAACTGCACATCTGCTAAGCTTATCATATGAACTACTTCTCAGTCCAACACTCCTAAGAATGATTGTAAATGGCAAAATACAGTAGCATTTTTGTGATGACATACTGAAGGCAGAGTGTCAGAAAGAGTAAGAGCTTCTTAAAGAGAAAGAGGTCAATTTCAAGATGTGAAATTGAGAAGTCAAATTTCTTTTAAGTTATGTTTGATATATACAGTATTTCTATAGCAACTGAAGGTAACATAGTTACTTAATTGTGCTATAAAATGGCACTATGTACCTGGAAAATACATAATACTCCCTCCCCCTTTAGTATGGCAAGGAAGTAATCCAAATCTAATTACATTTCTAACCACCAGAGGGAGCCTTAGACTTATTCTTTATCCTGACCAGCTTGGATGCCCTGAATCTGATATCCTTGATCTTGAATTTACTTATTTTTAAATTTCTCTGAAATGCAAAAATGAAAAAAACAAACAAACAAACAAACAAAAAAAACAATAAGGCCTCAATGTCAGATCAGTGATGATGGATGCTTACATCTTCCCTTGGTGAGCTGCAGTCTGGCAAAGGGATTCGTTTGTACACGAGGCCTTGGTGGGAGCTTTTGTGCTGGTTGAAGATCTCCTGAGTGGTCAGGCAGCTTTTAAACATCTTCATCTGTTTCTCCCGCTCCAGGGTCACCTCCAGCCACTTCTGAGCTTGCAGAATCTCCTCCTTCAGTGAGGTTTCTAATTTCTGCAGGACAGGTAGGGACACAGAACCATTATGATTTGAAAAACTTAAGAAAAATTTTTCATAACCATGTGTTTAATTTTTTTTCCCCTCTTTTACCTCTAGCAACTGTGGGTCACTCGTTGGGACAGGGATGTGCTGGTCCAGGCACAAGGGTTCCCTGGGAGTGAAGATTTGTCCATTTCCTTCAAGCGACAATTCCTCCTGCAGGTTGATCCACAAAACATGGCTGTGCTTCCTCTTCTCATCCGTCAGGTGGGAGAGAACTGCTCCGATGGCCTGCAGAAAGAACAGTAAGGATTAAGGCAAAGAGCCGGAAGTCCAGCTTGAGCTTCCTATGATGGGCGTCCAAATCCTCATAAAATAACCACGAGTCATTCCTGTGAATCTGTCTGCACTGTTGATTATTCCAAATTACAGCTATGCATATTAATAATCTCTGCGGGTTTATTTTGAAAAAATGAAAAGAACCTAAGAGGTGTAGTGTTTTGGAATTAAACAAATGATTCCAAAAAATTCCAAAAGGATCATCTGTGGTTTTTATTCTTTATAGATGTCCTTTATTTAGACAGCCAGTCTGAAGGTAGACATACTCTCATTGTTAGCATGAATTTCATAAATTTAAGAGTGAAATTTCTATCCAACAAAAAACCTCAATGCATCTTAACTAAATGTTTTTGTAGCCATTAAAAAGCTTCTGACATTATTTGGGATATTTCATCACTCTTCTTATCAGAAATTGGACAACTAATTTTAAACTGGTCAGTTTCCTGGCATGGACTTGACTTTTAAGCATAGATTAAAAACATTTTAACAGGTTTGAGGTTTGGGCCTTTGCAGAATTTTAATGACAGCCTGCTTTATCAATTCTAAAATCACTTTTGATGGGTATGTAGGATCGCTGTCTTGTTAGAATTCAAAGTTGTTTCAACCATCTAGCTGTTGATTTGCGGTGGAAAAGCCCCACAGCAAAATGTCTGACAGCTGTTACAGTATTCTTAGATTTAAAAGCCTCACTCTGAGTCCTCCAAGAATTGTTCTTGTCACTGTGGTTTCTGGCTTGATTTTACTAATCTTGACCAATTTTTCTTCATCAAAAGTGAAAATATGGGTCAGATGAGTAAACCTTTGACACAGTTTTGGGTTCCAAATGGAAAATAATCCCAAACACACATTGAAACTGATTTTGGAATTAAGAAAGAAGGTTAACAATAATCTTAAAAACTGACTCTTGAACCCAACCAATTAAAAAGCAGCTCAACAATTTAGGGTAAAACAAGTGGTCCAATATTTATACAGAATTATGCAAGAACCCTTTCCATGGCTACACAAAGTGTGTGGTTTCTCTGCAACATGCTAAAAGGCATTTATTCAAATATTAGTGGGGGTGTATGTATATATTTCAGTTTGTTTGTATAATTTTCAACCTGTTTGAACTACGGCAAAATCAGCATTATATTCAATCTTAATCACACAAACCTTTTTTTTCAATGACATTAATTTGTATGTTGTACAGTTATTCCCTCCGCAACACAAAAAAGATCAAATGCATCATTTAAAACTTAATTAATACACATTTCAAGCTGATGATAAGAGTATATGAACTGATCATGTCTAATCATTTTCTTTGCTCAAAATGTAAGCAGTAACAGATCAGTCATTACACAGAAACTCTCACTCATCTCAAGATGGTTCAGTGTCGTCTCACAGAGAGATGATTAAAATCACTGGTTATAATTTGACGACAGAATCAGCAACTGCACTTCACCTCTGATGTCGGCTGAGCCATTCCATAAACAGGCATCTTGGGCACTCGTCTGAAGTTGGCCACCTTCATCTCTTTGACTGTGCTGAGCACGTCGGGGGCCAAGTACTCATCAGCAACCTGCTCAGACACAAGCAGTCACGTATTAATCACAGCGCCAACAAAAGCACAGTGTGTGTGAAGATACAAACAAGAGCTTAGGAGGCGGCGTGGGTGGCATAAGGCATACTAGTACTTAGTCTGAATTGAAATTTATCCCACCGTGAGAAAATGATTGATTTAAAAAAAAAAAATCTAAAAGATTATTTAGACTTGAATAGACAGTAGGTAAAAGAACATTGAGGCATGTATAGAGGTTTAACCTTTTCATCATGAGGGTAGACGTTACAGCAATACTGTTTTTGATTATTTCAGTTATTTTATGTAGCCAAAATAATTGTCAGAGTTTCTAAACATTTTCTCATGTTTACATCCCACACTTCTCCAGAATCCCACTTCCAAGGTGCTTGGGATAAAAAAAAAAAAAAAAGGAGACAGGAAAGGAAGGAAGCAAGGAAGGAAAGAAAGAAAAGAAAAAAAAACAAGCATGGATGAAAATAAATGAATACAAGAAAGAATGGAAAAAAGGAAAGAGGGAAGTAAGAAAGGACACAAGGGAGAAAGAAAGACAAAAAGAAAGGACAGTAGGAAGACAAAAAGAAAAGACTAAAGGGATCAAGGACACAAGGCAGGAGGGAATGGAGAGAAGAACAAAAGGACAGAAGTAGGACATATGAACCCTGAATTGTTCAAAAGAACAATTTGGTTAACAATCTTTATCTTATTCTGCTGTTCTTAAATAAAACCAGGTAAACTTCACATTTCTAGTGAAAAAATGTAAATATATTGACTCATTAAAAAAATTCAACAACAAACTGGCTTGCTTGATTCTAAAAATAAGAATGATCTGATCCAACACAAGATGCATACAGAGGTTACAGCCACTAATTCTGGTTTTAAATAAACAAGCATATATAATATTAATATTCAGTTTGATGTACCAATTTATTGCAAAGCAAGTCTGTTCTTTAACACAAATGTAGACTCTAAAGCCCAAATCCCAAGAACTACAACAACACGAGAAAAGGTAAATAAAATCTGACGCATGTTTCGTAGGCTGCTCGATTCCTCACCAGGACGCGGGCTCCCTTGGTGACCAGCTCGGCAGGAGCAGACAGCTCTGACACGTCCATGCAGGCCAACAGCCTGTACAACCAGGTGTGGCAGCACATCCACTGACTGAAGTTGGACACAAACGCAAGAGGATACTGGAAAACACAAACGAGTTACAGCTGATTTAGCTCACAACTGTAAAAAGTATTTCTAAACTAGAAAACAAACATTACCTGTTCATGAAGGTAAGCATTAAATACGATCAAGTAGAAATAGCGCTCCAAGCTCTGCTTTGTTCTGTTGAGAAAGTACTCTTTGGTACTGCTTCCCTAAAATGTATACATATATAAAAAAGAGTTTTATTATCTGCTTCATTGAATCATATGTGGTACAAGGTGGCTGACTTTGATAAGAGACTTAAAGCTACTGCAATCAGCAAAAAAACTAATGACTTACTTGAATCTGATAATCTTCTCCAATCCCTTCCAATTTACTTGCATTCTCATATATTGCTTCTTTAATGTTGTGCATCTCTGAGCACAAGGTAATAGCATGGTCCACCTGAAAAAGACACCAATAATTTGTTAGAGCTTCTTTAAAACAATTTTAATTAAAGATATCACAAAAAGATGTTTAAAAAAACATTTATAAAAACATAATTGCATATCAGGTTTATTTTTGATAGAAAAGTCCTTAAATGTCCTACAAGGCTTTATAGGCGAGTTGACAAAAGTTGGCAGTATGAACAATGGAGCTCTGGGATACTTGTTGTTAACCATTTTCCAAAGAAGAAGCACAGGTTTCTTCTAATTTCTGGGTAATAATTGAATTTCTTAAAAAGAAAACAGCGCTCATTATTCACAGACACCCCTCTGCACATCTTTTATGTTAACATCTGGAGCCACGGCAAACAAAATCAGATTTGAATATTGCACCAATGCTCTGGATCTCGTCGGTCCTGGCAGTTGTTTTTAATGTTGTGCATTGAACATGTAATTCAAATCTGCTGATCAGGCTCCTCCCCAAAACTGATGTCGCTACTATAACCAGGAATATTGAAGGAAGGAAGGAAAGCTTTTTCTTGTAAATAAGGGAGACTGAGGCAAATCAAAAGTGTGCTCAAGTTAGTGTTACTGAACAAGTTGTGATGTTATAGAACATGCATAGATCTCCAGAAATTTGTTCCTTGTGCAGCTGATGCCTGACAAGGAGCAAAGGATTATTTGCACGTTATGTGGGTAACCGAGATCTAATTGCAGCTGCTCACTCCAGAACCAGTCAGATAAGCATGTTAAAACCACATCTCTACAGCGTCTTTCAGCTGTAAATGTGCATATTTTTGCATGCTTTTTGCAATTGTGTACATTATTACCTCCTCCATAACCTGCTGTCCATTGGGCAACTTGTTGATCAGACTCTGGATAACTTGGAATAGTGGTCTTGGCTCTGAAGTGGCTGCCTCCTCAACTCTGCAACAAAAAGCAAATATTTTACATTTTATTCCACAAATGGTTCAATGAAAATCTCTTTAGGCACCTCATTATTAAAGCCACTTGGTGGGAGGGGGTGGGGTCTAAATTCTTACTGCGGTGTCAGTGAGTCTCCTTTGAGCCTATTCATGACCAACGTTCCCAGGATCATTGCTAGGTTGGTGCGGCCGACCCCCACCTGGCAGCTGAAGACCAGGGTCGGTGGCAGTCGGGACGCATCATGGCCCAGACACAGGCTGGGGCTCTCCTGCAAAGCAGAGCACATCTGAGAAAAGAGATGCAGTAACAGTAGCAGGTCTGTGATAATCAAAGTGAGACTGCAAAGAATAAAACCAATCCCATTGTGATGCAAAAAAGTTACATTCTGGCAAAAGAAAGCATGACATTTTCACAGTTTTAAGAAGTCAAACATTATCAGTGGGAAGGTTTTAGCAGTCATAAGCTACTTCTACATGAGTCATTATGTTAACATCTTGGAAATAAGTCAGTGAGATTTACAAAAAGGCTGACTAAGAAGAAAGAGCACTGCATTAAAAATCTGTTTAAAAAAAGAAGTAGGAGCCACTTTCCAACCACATGGAACTTGATCAGCAGCTGCACGTCACGCCAAAAAAGGGCAAAATGAGAAGAAGAGAACATCCTGAAGGGCAGGACAGAAACCAGGCCGCGCAGATGATTGAAGAGCGGACATAAAGTGACTGCAGACTGTCTTTTTTCAAATTTTGATCATATTTATAACGTAATTGATTGCACATGCAAGATAGATTTAAACGTGGATTAAATAAAAGCCAGTGTGACCTTTTCACCAGCTCTGTGACAGAGTGCAGATGCTCTGCAGTATTCCAGCCATTAATAACTTTAATGGCAACAAGATTCAACAAGAAGAGCACAACCAAAAAAGGGTAGATTTAATTGCTGGACTGACATTTTTACATATGCTTACCCTAAGTATGTTAACAAATGCATCAAAATCTTCTTCCAATGGCGCTCCCTCCATTGGTAGTGGTAATCTGTAGTACCTGCAGTGCAACAGATATTTAGTTATTTAGAGGTGAACCTGCAGCCTTTGTTGTGTCAATAACATTGTTCTGTAGCTCAGGGCATGTAGCATATAAGCAAACACTTAAAGGCATATGAACTTCCTCAAGTTTTCACTTTACTTGTCAGGGTGAAAAGGATTGGATCAGAATCACAGGTTCATTGCTGTTCATTTTAAAATGCCAGCTCTCCAACTTCAGTGCATTACAAAAGTATTCACACCCCTTAAACTTTAATTACATTTTAACTTAAATTTTAATGGGACTTTATGTGACAGACCAACACCAAAAAACATACATTATAAAAAGGATACATGGTTTGAAATACATCCTTGTTTTAACATTTTTATTTACAAAACAAATATGGGTTTCAAGCTATATTTCTTTAGGACAACCATTAGTCATGCATTCCACAAACTGAATTTATAAAAAGTGGCAAAAATACTTAGATTTGGAAAAGGGGTTTGTTGTTTTTGAATGGGTGGATTTCTCAGTGCATCTCAATTTTTTTTTTTCCAGTGGAAAAACTGATCACTGTTAAAAGAAGGTCACAAGAAGTTCTGTCTGCAGTTAGTAACAAGCAATTTAGCGAAAACAACCAACATATGCATGATGAGGGTGCTCTGTTCAAGTAAGACCAAAAGTGAACTTTTTGTCCTACTTTCAAAACACTGTGTTGTTGAAACTTATACAGCATAACTACCCTCAAAACAAACTTAGCAGAAAACATAGTGGTGGTAGCATCATGCTGTGGGGACGCTATTCTTTAGCAGGGAGAGGGGAATCTGGTCAGAAGTGATGGGGAGGTCACAGTCCACAATAAAAGGCAATGAAGAATCTGTGGCAAGAATTCAAAAATGATGTTTGTAGATGCCTTACAATTAATCTGATTGAGCTCAAGCTATTTTCTAAAGAAGAATGGACAGAAATGTCAGGCTATAGATGTACAAAGCTAGTCTTCTGCAGCAGAATGTAGTTCTACGAAGTACAAAACACACTGAAGTTTGTAGTTGCAACATGACAAAATACAAAAAAGTTCAAGGTGTATGAGTACTTTTGTAAGGCACTGTACATCAAAGCATTTTGCTTTTCTGAAAATAACCTCTGTCCCTTAAACGGAAGTGTGGACCTCGTGTCAATAAATCAACAAACAGGATGCACCAATCTTCAGCAGGGACACACTAATCAATCAGCTACTGACTGGTACTGACCTGTTTTCAGCTTGACCATTTTAACAGCTGAACACCCACTCAAATACTTAAAAGTCTAAATGATTTTCCTGTCAAGCACCAAAGCTAAGCAGCCAGTTTGTCCCAGCAACACAATATCTTTAGTGACTGAAGAAGACTTAAAATATTAAGAAAATATTTAAATGTTGTCTAATAAATGAGATGTACCACTGTTCATTTTCAATCTTAACTTATTTGTTGAAGGAGGATGTTACCTGTAGATATAGAATATATCAGATAGAGAGAGCTTTCTGATTTTTTTCTTGTTTTTATTATTAAAATTTTTAGAATATTAACATTTTTAATCTAAGAAAAAAATCCAGCATGGTCAACAATAGCTCTTGGAGAGATATTAGAAGTACAAAAATGTACTTTCAGCAGGTTGGAAGTGAGCAAAATTTGAAATTGCCTCTGAAATGATGACCGATACATCACTAACCTTGTTGTTACACCTACTAGAAACAAAAACAACAAAAAAGGAAGCCATGATGTGTGAAAACTGACAAACAACCTGTAGCCTTGCATGGTGAACATCGGCCTCTTATAGACCTCCTCTGTCACATGGATGTCCTCCTCACACGTTATGGACATCTTCTGGGGCTCGTCTTTGAAGAATTCGATGTCGTTGTAGACGTAGAAGATGTTTTCGCTGAGCTTTGCAAAGTCATGGAGCTGTAAAGGAAGGACCTTTAATCAGTCCCAAATGCTTTTATTCTCATGAATAGAAACTGAATATGTTAGCTACCTCATTTCTGATGGTCAGCTCCAGGCTTTCTACTGTTTCTTCCCCTTGCAGTCCATGAAGGTTCTCATGTAGGTTTTCTTTCCTACGTGGGGTGTACGGCACAAAGTCGTCCTCCTTATGAAGGAACACCACTGGCTCCTCTCTTACACAGAAGAAGATAATTTCCTGCTTGGAAAAGGAGAACAGAGAAAAAAGTCATAGAACAGAGCTGCACAGAGAAAAACTAATATCATCCAAATGCAATATTTCTCAGGGAAACTAGCAGCACTTTACTATATTCATGCATGCAATTTAGCACAAGTATAAATAAACCATAATGTTTTAGCAGACACATGTGTACTACAGCATATGACTGCAGCTTAATGTTTGCTCAATTCTTCAACTGAGCCACAGCTTCCTCCGAGGACGCAAATATTTACTGACAACACAGAGAGAAAAACGGCAGGCAGAACTCCACAAACTCCAACACGGGAAAATCTTTCCGATCATTTGCTAACCATTCGTGTCAGACAAAGACAAGAAGTCCTCAAATCATGCCAGACTTAAGTTTAAAAATAATAAAACAAAAAGAGATCACCTCCTGTCCTTGGGATTGAAGTCTCTGGAGAACCTGTTTGAAGCCATTCAAGGTTGGCTGACCCATTCCGTACAGCGGGTAGGATCCCTTCACCTGGCGGAAGTTGGGGGCTCCATAACTGCCTGTTGTGTTTAGAACATCTGCCTTGCTGTACACATCCTGCACCATGAAGTATTCACCCTGGAAACAACATTAATCTTAATCAGTCTGAGAGATTAATCCTGATAAAGTTTCACTTGTTTTGCCTCTTTTTATTCATTTTACAAGTTTTTGACCTCTTCTGTCAGCAAAAAACAATACAGCTGACACAATCTGCTAACTCTGTTGTATCAGCAACTTAAATTTCTGCTCTGCTGCGTACACTTTGCTGAACAAAGGATACACTTAAACACTCCACATATGTATATAAGTGGGTCCACATGTGACATACTGCTCCATCAACTAAATGTTCTTGTTTAAATGGTGCAAAGGTAATCAACAATGCAGTGCAAGTACAATCAAAACCAAAGACAATGAAAAGTTTAAAAAAACACCATAATGGACCAAATGAACAGTAAAATTTTAAAATAAAAAAAATGTGTATTCAGGAAAAAAATTGAGATCCACAGAGAAATCCAGTGTTGATCAAAATCTGATCATTTTTCCGACCCGCACCATATTAGGCGGTACACTTCACTGTGTGTGATGACATCTCAGTTATTTCTGTATCACTGAGATGTTTAAAGTGAGTTCAGAAAAGGTACAGAGATGTAAGAAGCTATTCAAAAGAACACTATTCTCAACAGCACCCCCAGTTATGTTGAATTTTCAGTCCAGCCATGCTGCGAGAGAGAAGTGAGCGTTTCTGCAGATAACAGGAAGGTTGAGTGGAACACAACAAAGGTACTTTGTTTTATCCCCTTGAACTTTGAAAATATGCACCAGCTGTGGTAAATGTAATAAAATATGGTAAAGATAACTAAATATTTAAAATCTATCATGCTGTCTTTGTTTTAAAGCAATAGAAAAACCTTGCTCACAGTGACTGCTCTCTCACATAAGGTGTGAGGTCACACTGCTTCTGATAGAGATAATTAATGACCTTCTCTAGCAGGCAGGCTAGAAATATATATTTAAAAAGAATATATTGTTGTAATAAACTATCTGCTGTAGGATCATTTCAGTTAATTGTTTCTTTCAGATTTTTTTGTGTGTACTCTGATACAGTGGTTTCAGGATATAGCCAGTTGCTTAACTTTTGTTGTTGTCAAACATAGTGTAACCTACTAACAATGCTAGCTTACACCCTATATCCAAAAAAAGCCTATGGATGTGTTTGTCTTGCCTTGCAAAAACATTCATACCCATTTAACTTTTTCACATTTGATCAAATTACAACCACAAACATCAATGTTTACTGCAAATATAGGTATAGGGATATGTCCTGCACTACTCTAAGCTAATATTTTGTAAAAAATAGCGTTCATGAACAGCTGCAAGTCTCTTGAGATACAACAACCCAACCTTTTCACAGAATGTTTGCCATTCTTCTTTGCAAAATAGCTCAACCTCACTTAGATAGGATGTTAAGCCTCTGTGAACATTGATTTTCAGGTCTTGCCAGTGATTCTTGATTTGATTTAGGTCTAAACTTTGACGAGCCAATTCTAATGCAAGAATAGGCTTTGGTTTAAACCTTTCATTATAGCTCTAGCTGTATGTTCAGGGTTGATCCACTGTAAGGTGAACCTTGGCTCTGCTCTTCAGCAGCCTCTAACCAATTTTTTTCAAGAACGGACCAGTAATTAGCTACATCTATCTTCCCATTAACTCCAACCAACTTTCCTGTTTCTGCTGAAAAAAAGTATCCTCGTAGCATGATGACCAACAACTTTGATCCAGAGGATGTGCAGCACAAACTATAAAAAGGACTTGCTAAGCTTTTCTTTCAATTGTCAAAACTATTTATCATTATTCTTCTACTTCATAATTATGCAGTACTTTTTGTTGGTTCCATCACAAAAAATTCAGATAAAATAGACTGAAGTTTACGGTTGTAAAGTGACAATATGTGGAAAAAGTTCAAGAGGTATAAATATTTTTGCAAGACATTGTATGTCCAAGCTGTGCCAGCTGCAAATTACCATGTTGAGGACTGAGTAATGCTATTTTTTTATTTTAATAACAGGCACAAACGACAGCACAATTCAACACTAAGAGGACACATGCACATGTCTGGGCAGGAAAGAGAACCATTTGTGTGGATCTTCTCCAAAGATTTAACATAAAAGCTTAATTTAACCTTTATCAGGATTGTACATAGAGGAAAAAAAACAAATTTTGGGAGATGCAGCTGGAATTTTGATCTTCAAAACAAAAAGTAAAGCATGCTTTTAATAATTTTGGGGGGAAACATACCCTGACCCTCTCCCACTTATACACAGAAGCTGTGGATTAACCCTGACAAAAAAACAGTGTGTGCAGCAGAGGTCACAGAGCACATCAAAGCCTTGATATGGGGATGCCAATGGTTCTGTTTCAATGACTGCCTCTGATCATAAAAAAAATGAATGACAATGTTTCAACACATCACTGCAACCTGGACATGTAGATGTGAAAACAGCAGACAAAGAAACAGGTGAGATGGCTCCACAGCTTTCTGAGATAAGCCGGTGCCTTGTAACTTAAAAAAAAGCTTGAAGCTTGAGTTGTCCTCACCTTAACCAGGTAGTGCTCGGGCAAGGAGTCTGATATTCGACCAACCTTGTAGTTGGCTTTAAGGATGTCGTCGTGAATTTGAAACTCTTGTCTGCAGTTATATCTGTGTAAAAGACAAAAAAAAAAAAAGAAAGGTATGTTTAATTATCAGCTACTGTTTGCTCTGCCGACACTCACAAACAAGATGATAACAGGGCCAAACATTTCGCCTGGAAGTTGGAGGGGGAGGAGGATGTCACCACAGTGATCAAACAGGATTAACACCCAACTGTGAGAACGCAGGTTCCAAGAGGGACTTACGTGATGACGACCGGTGCAACCTTGTTGGTGATAATGGACTTGGCTTTGTTGTTGTGGATGCTGACCGTGTGGAATGGGCTCATGCTGCTGTCGGCCATCCCGTTGGCGTGGACGCTGTCAAGCGGTGGCGCTACATAAACAGGCTGTGGGGCAGCGCTGGCAGTTGTACCCATGCTCCACAAGCTGCTGTGAATGACATCACACTGGAACTCAGAGACACGAAGAAGACACCTAAACGTATGCGAGGGTGACAGCAACAAGGTCTAACATCACTTAAAAAGAGGTTTAAGGTGTGAAGAGACACACATAGAATGTCTAACACTTCAGAAGAAAGTGGTAGTCTCTCACATTAAAATGAAATAATGCAAGAATAAAATATGACTTTTACAGTTATTTGCAGGGTAGTTTTCAATTTTAAAAAGGTTTTGTTGGCAGTTAGTGAGTCTACCACCTTTATACAGAGTTGTTTTTATCCTTTAAAAAAAAAAAAAAAAAAAAAAAAAAAAAAAAAAAAAAAAAAACCTCATCTCCAACAAAAACATTTGCAACGCACTTAGATTCTAAAATTTGTTGCATCCTGGGTGTTCATCAAGGTCATTTCAATAAACTCGTTCCTCTTTCAAAGGAAAAATCATGGATGGAAAATTATTTGCAACTGTGTGTTGGTCAGTCACATAAGGTGTTTATTTAATACTTTTGCCTAAGTCCATATATCCAAGTTACAATAGGTAACAACATTGCAATGAATCACCAATATTTCATTTTAGCACCAGTAGGAATAATTGTTGCTTTCACATTTCAAATAAAATTAACCAAATTGTTTTAGATTTTTGGGGAAAATCAGGTGAAAAACTTAAATTGTAGTATTTTTACTCAAGAATATGCTGCGAGACCACACCAGCTCACCTCTTATTTAAACAGTAGCATTTTTGGGAATATTGTTTGGGAGACAGAACATGCAAACTCCTAAACTCCCTTTTAGGTTTAAGCTGACTTGAGTGATTAAGTCATAAATAACTTAGGCATGGATGATATGGTTCAAAAACATATCACAATAAGGGTTCGTATCAGTCAGTATCAATAATTATTGATTAGTTCGTTTCAAATATCTGAAATACTGCCAAACTGGTGGTGTGGCCTTTCCTGTTTTATTCACAGTTTCCTCTCGAGCTGTTGTACTCATTTTCTACTTTCACTTCACGTCGTTGTTTTTTATTTTTAAGTAATTATGAGGAATGGTGGTAGAACCTGAAACTGCTACTGTGCAAGTTACTTGACAGGCTGTTGCTAGTTCACCAAAGAGTGAGTGAGTTAATTGATGCCACCCACCTTGCTTAGCTGGGCCGTGAGAGGCTGAGCGGCTAAAGCCCTTCCTCTGCCTACATCCCCCAGAATGCTGCATGGTTCTGGATGGGAGTTTAGTGAAATTATTCAACATTCTACCAGACGTATTTTCTATCGATTTTGATCACGTGTCTATCGCGACATATGATCTGTGCTCTGTGCTCGGTGATCTGTGCTCACCGATCAATGTCTTTTGTTGCCAGTCACCTGTACCTCATACTTCGCAGCATGCAGAAGCCCTGTGTGTAGTGTGTCTCCCCCTTTCCTTCACACTGTGAAACTGTGTGGCGCAAATGCTAAGCAAACATTTCTGTTGTGTGGAATTTTTGCACAGTCTCTGAGTGATGTGAAGTTTGCGTCTTGCAACACATGCAGCGGAAAAATACCTCGGGGTGTATGCAGATCAAAAGGCATCAACACAACAAATTTATTATGACATTTAAAAAACAAGCACTCGGCAGAGTATGGTGAGATACTGAGGCTCACTGCAGAGAATAAAGAAAAAGACACCTGGAGCAACAGACAGCAGTTAAAGCAGCACACAGTTACCTACGTCCACCCGTATGAGCGTGACAGTCAAAAGGCTAAGCAAATAACCCAAAAAATAATTTACAGTCATCGGGCTGGATGACCAGCCTCTCTCAGGGGTGGGAAACGATGGGTTCTGCCGACTGCTCTCGCTGGTGGACCCCTGCTAGGTCAAGAAGTAGCGTTCTCTACTACTCTCACATCAAACGTCTCATTAAAACTGCAGTAAACTTTTATAAAAATGTGATTTTTACATATTTATTAAAACTGTTACGATGCCGTGATAAGATAACATGAGACAGATAATCTATGAAAGAAATTGAGCTCCTCTGCTTACTCCCTGTGACAGTAGCATTTATAACCAAATCAAAAAATTAACAGCCAACCCATGTCATCGGTATCGGTGATCGGCACTCATGGTGATCGGTATCGGTGATCGGCAGCATAAAACCTAATCTGAGCATCCCTATTTCTATTACATCCATGCAGCTTAAAATAGAGGCTCACACGAGCCTGCCACGGGTTTCAGACTAATCTCCTTCCATCTGAATAAAATAGTTTTTTCAGGAAGCTCTGTAGATAAACAAACCCTCACAGTCAGGAGCAAAACATCAACTCTAATTTAGGAAGCTACAAATAAAACAGAGCTACACCCTGAGAGTAAACCATCCTCATCATCACCCAAACATGTTTTATTCAAAATCAAAACAAACTTGTTGTCACACAGTTCAGGTGAATTTAGCCATTTGAGCTCAAAGCATCTCTGTGCGATCTCCAGCTTTGAATACAATTTGTCTCTGGCTGTGCAGAGAGAGGTGCCGGATGAGTCACAGTCACTCTCCTCGTTGTTGCGTCTGGAGGTGAGTGGGTAGATCAACCTTGTATTCAGAAAAGCTTTCAAGCCAATGAAGAGATTCACTTCTCTGAAGCACAAACTGGTAAAACAACAAACTGATTTGTGTATGGGGTTTTTTTTTTTTCTTCTCCAGACACAGTTTAAAATCATTTTGCAGCTTTTGGGCAACATAAATGAAAAAGAAGAAAGAAGAAAGCAAACTCCCAACCCAGCTTCCACAAAAGCAAGCAATCTTTTTAAAAGAGCACTTTGCTCCATCTGCCCACATCTATTTCAGTCTTTGCCACATACCAAAAGCATCCCAGCTGCCAAAGATCTGTGGCCACCACAAGAAAAATAGCAAAGGAGAAAAAAACTTTATGGTACAACGCTCCACTAAAATCTGATATCTTACAAATGAGACGAGGAGCGATCTCCACTTCCAGGACTTTTTCTCTGCTGCTTGTTTTCCGCCATGGTCCGAAAAGAGTGTGAGAACTTGGCATCCCATCTAAAGAAGAAATATATTCCTCTCTGGAATCCCGTCGCCCGCCCCCCTCATACGGTGGGAAACACCCCTCACGGGAAATCAGAGTCCCTGACAGCTTGGCATTCAGTGAAAAAAAAAAAAAAAAAGAAAGAGAAGAGGAAGAAAGAAAACTCAAAGTTTTCAGACAACGTCCTGCTCTGCTGCGTGCTATCTCCTGTCTGAAGCTGGGAAGTGGATTTAGGCAGGAGAGTTGAGTCTCTACGGAGGGGAGCGGAGGAAGTTGTTGTACATCTGGTGGCCAGATGGCTAAAGTTAAGCTCCCTTCTCATAGGGTCCATGCAAAATAAAGACTTTGTACTTCTCAGAGAAAAAGATAATACTATGAGCTGTCAATATTACAAATACATTGGTAAAAACATAATTTTTGTACAGCTAATTAGATTTGGTATGTCATTATTAATTAAATCTTACAAAGTTACCATTAGTCAGTTGGAACCCAACAGTGAGTGAACAGGCGAAGAACAAATGCAACAGAATCAATTTTTTGTAATTAACAGAGTAATAAAATGTTATTTTAAAAATCTGAGTTAATATAAAGGACATATTGTATCATCATTTAGAGGCAGAAAACCCTATAATTTCAAAAGTATCGAACATAATTAATCATAACAGGCATTTTTACATGTTTTTGAAAGCGGACAAATAATTTTAAAACCCGTCTTTGTGAAACAAACAGAGCCTTTTGAGTTATATCCTCTATAATGGGAATTCACTGCCATATATGGATAGTGACTTGCTCTCTGGAATCACACTGGCTGGAACGATGGTAGGTTTTCATGACAAGAAAAAATATCTTTTTAATACGAATATGTCAAAAGGATGTCTTGCACGCTTACTGGAGACAACTAAAAAAGACAGTGAGTGAGACTTTTGCTATAAAGTTAATCTATGAAAGAAAGGTAGGGCTCTGAGGAAGTAACCTTTTGATGGGTGATGAGGTAAACTTGTTTAGTTTCAATTTAAAGGAAGCAACAACACAAAGCTGAACAGCGGGTCAAGATTGCCATGGTAAATTGCCATGGTAAATGAGGTGTTGTTTGTGAGCATAAAGTTCTTGAGGTACTTTCTTTTATTCATACCTTCATCAGCATTGAACTTTTCTCTGTGTCTGAGCCAAATTAGGAAAAGAACATTTGACTGCAGATGTCGTCTTAATATTTTAACTTCCTTTCTATCCACAATTTGTAGAATTAGATGGACTGACATTTTAGGGCTGAAATGACATGTTCTTATAGGTAAACTAATTGCATATAGCGTGTTAAAGTATAAATGGTGTGACAAACAACATGTAGTCCAGTTCACATTCATGTGATGAATAAAGACTGATTACTGATTAAAATCACTGCATGACTCACTAATATAAAGTATTCTTTTGAGGCGTTTAAAGAAGATGGCCATTTGAGACATTTGGGAGTAGATTAAAGAAGGCTTTAACCATCTGAATGCTAACAGAATTTTAGTGTTTTAAAGTAGATTTTTTTTTTTTTTTTTTTTTTTTTTTTATAAGCAGTTATTCCTCACTATGGTAAATTACAGGCAGGCTCAAAGCGCTTTTAAGTCCTGGGGTACAATGCCAGTTTGTTAGCTACTGCACAACATTTCTTCTGATTTCCTCATCATCATTGGATAAAACACCACATACATCTTCAACTCATGAACTTCAATTCAAGCTGAAGATTTTGCTACAATTACATTTGTCTTAAATGGCCATTGTGTTTTGTATTGATGTTTAAGTTTCTGTTCCTGATGAGGAAATGTCACATGACTGCTGCTGCAGAAAAAGTTTCAGATTGAATTTGGTGCATCAGAGAGCCTCCTCCGCCTTACCTTATTTACTCTCTGTTAGCTCTGCCACCGCAAGACTATAGACCTCGGATTTTTTTCAGCACGGAAGTCCCTGTTACATACAAGAGCCGCCAACTCCTAAACAACTAGTGATTTCAGCTAAGGCAAACCAGGTCTTCCAAGACAGGCATAGTTGGGGCGGAGGCCTGAGTAGAAATAGCCCTCAGTCATAAACATCCTCCTGAAGGGCCAATAATGGCAGCTCATCAGAGAGGCTGTTTATCCCTCATGTCAGCTACAGAAGTGCCATGCTTGCATCGGAAATATTTTCTTTACCAATGCAAACAAAAGTGCTAATCAAAACTTAAAAAAAAAAATCATAATTTGAAGTGCCTTGCAAAAGTATTCATACCTATTTAACATTGATATCTGTTGTTATTTATTGTTTTCGCATTTATATTTTTGTATTTATATTTCTAGTTGGCTTTTATTGTATTTTTTTCTACACTGTACAGTTTTTTTATTCTGTTGTTTTTCCTTTCTGTTGCTCTTATTTTGTACTGACTACTTTCTGTCGTGACAACCTAAATTTCCCACTTGTGGAACTAATAAAGGATTATATTATCTTATCTTAAGTTATAACCACAAACTTCAATGTATTCTAATGGGATTTTAAGAGATAGACCTAGAAAAAGTACTGCATAATTAGCAAGTGGGATGTTATCCAAGTTGTTCAATGTTTTTTACAAATGAATATCTGAAAAATGTGGCACGCATATGTATTGAATATTTATCGTGTCACCCCGCTTACTCTGACACCCCTGAAACCTACTGAAACTGACTAGCTTCAGAAGTCACCTAATAATTACCAGTAAAGAAAGTGCACCTGTGTCTAATTTAAGCAGCAGAGTGACAGGTTAGGAATAAAGATGTGGGGAAGTTTAAAGCAATATCCCAAACTTTCAATATCTCACACAGAATGATGCCCACAGTGAAACATGGCGGTGGCAGCATCATGCTATGGAGATGCTTTTCTTCAGCTGTTACAGGAAAGCTGGTCAGAGTTTATGTTAAGATGGATGGAGCTAAACACAGGGTAATCCTAAAAGAAAGCATGCTGAGGGGCAGAGCTTTACTTTCCAGAAGGACAACAACTCTAAACATACCACCAGAGCTAGAATGGTTTAGTTCAAAGCATATGAATGTGTTGCAATGGCCCAGTCAAAGTCCAGATCTAAATCCAAATGAGAGTCTGCTGTAAGGTTTAAAAACTGGTGCCTTTGAAGTGTTGACTGGGCTGAATACAAATGCATGGCAGACTTTTTTTGATTAATATTTCTGAAAACATTTGAAAACTAATTATTTTCTTTTTACATCACAAAAAAAAATAAAAATAATAATAATAATAATAATAATAATAATAATATTAAAAACTACTAAGGTTTGTGGTTGTAACATCATAAAATGTAACAATGTTCAAGAAGTATGAACATGTTTGCATTATGATCCAAGTTTACTTTGAAAGTATCTACCACTGGTACTCAAATGAAGTGACGACACAGTCAAGAGTAAGACCATGGAAAACAGAACCTCCTGCCAGCCAACTAGTATTGCTCCATTCAGGCCTGCTCCATTTAAATTCATACGGTGTCCCAACTTCGCTGTAGCTGCATCTTAACACAAAGGGATCTGCTTGCAGACAGGAAGGAGCTTGCAGCTGCAGGATGCATCTGTTGATGGCCCAGAGGAAGGATGCGGAGCACGCTTCATTCAAAAGACATGCAAGGGTTTGAGAGAGAGAGAGAGACACTCCGTGACACACACACAGGTCTTTCAACACCACATCCCATACCATGGCTGAGCAGAATGCCATAAGAGTGGTTGCAAAACCCACAAAGGATGTCAAATTCACTTCACTTGTTATACAACACTGATCATCAAATTAAGGGATCCTGCTTGTCTCCATGGAGGCGACTTGCTCAGTCTGCCAATGTTAAGTTTGAAAGACCAAACAAACAGGAGCCAAAAACACACAATCAGATCACAACATGTTGCATGATACAACCCTGACAAGAAAAAAAAAAAAAAAAAAAAAACCACACACAACTCACAATAATCTCATTAATAGAAAACAACAGGAATCTTAACTCAGTCACATGGCAAAGCAACAGAGGGAGTGAGCTCACCTTCATAGGAAATGCTCAGCAGTATTCTCTGAAGCTTCCACTCTACAGCTGTATGCATGCACACCCAATGAGGTTAAGGGTTAGGCCCAGACGTGGTTCTGCAGAACACGGCCAGTTCCTGAGCTAAAATATCATAGATGTGCCTGGAAATGAGCTCAGTGCTTCCTCTGCAAAAATTCTGTTTTGTTTTATTTTGTTTTCCTTTAACTAACTCAACTTATTGTGCATTTATGTCAACTTGCAGCACTGATGTTTGTCTTTGTTTCTAAAAAACAAACAAAAAAAGAAAGAAATCCGCTCGTCAAGAGGAAACGAAGCAGTGCCATTGTTCTACTTGCAAATCTGATCAAAAGATGTGAAACTCATTTTCTGCTGCAAGATCACACCAACGCAAGGATAGGTGTCTTTTAGTTTAGAAGGAGTCTGCAGACATGTGACATAAATCACATGAATAACTTGGATAATTCTGCATTTTGCTAAAAAAAAAAAAAAAAAAAAAAAAAAAAAAAAAAAAAAAAACCCAAGTGATTCTATTTTTAAAACCCCAGCCTGTAATTGATTCTATCTCAGGATGGCAATTTCAGCCCTCTGATTTCCAGGCTGCAGTAAAATGCAGCTTTATTTTTTTCCTCCAAACCAAAGGGTCCGACCACAACATTCTGTCAGTGCTGCCGGACCAACTGACAGGGTTTTCGATCTGTCACACGCCTCAAAAATCTGCCTTTCGCCTGCATCAGTGAGATTTTACTCAGATTTGTTTCCTTCACTCACAGCTCAGCCATATGCAACTGCAAACCCATTTTTGACTACAACAGGAAATTATCACTGTATCTAATCTTGTACAGGAGGTAAACAGGATTCATTTCATTGAACCTTTGGGTAAAGTCAAACTAACAATCTGAAAATTTCCTCAGATACAGCCAACAGAACTCTACAGCAGAAGTCAGGCATTATAACACAGAAGTATCCCAACTATACCTGACATTCAGCTGTTCGCTCCACCCTCTGAGAGGTTCACAAGTGTAAAACAGCGGGTTGAAAACAAACTGACAGCTCTGCAGGCAGTGGACGACCGGTCTCAATCACACGTCCGCTCTGGCATCTCTCTCTGATGATCTGTGAGGCAATCCGTCTCTGCCTGCTGATCAAACTACAGCAGGTGGCAGTCTCTGCATTATTAGCGTGTCGTTACAAACCAAGTCCATGAATGCGTCCTTCTCTTAGAACGGATCCCTGTAGGGTGGTGATTGTTGCACAACTCCGTGTTAGAGGTTTAGGTGTGCAAAAGGTAAGCTCTGCTTGTTGGTTGTCTGTTACTTTTTTGTATGCATCCTCTATGGACGAGGTGCAAAGCCGCTCGTGCATGACCAGGTTTGTGTATGTGTGTAAGGAGAGGATGTGGAGGCGGGTCCAGAGAGGCTTACTCATCATCCAGTTCACCACCGGAGCCCCCGCCTGGCAGCGCTGCACCTTTCAAACACATGGCAAATCTTTTCATATAGAAATGAACCGTTACTATTACAGTTAACCCTCACTGACACAGCGTAACATAAACTCTGCCAGGGGGTTGACAATTACTAACAACTGCACACAGATGACATCACATAAGCCTGATTCACTACAAAGCTCTAATTACTCCATTCATTAGCAGTTAACACATGGCATGTTGAAGGCAAACAGGCTTACAGCTGGGCAAATACTTGGATTTAAGCCTGAGCTTCAGTTGCAAACGGCTGTCTGATGTACTGCCTGTAATTACAATCCTAACATCTCAGACCACTTCTTCATGCAAATACGCAGACCACAACCACATACTAGATCAAATACAGCGCCTTGCATAACTTTCCCACTTTTCCTACATTGTAACCACAAACAAAACTGATTTTAGCTGGATTTTATGCAACCAACCAACACAAAGTAGCGCAAAATTGTGAAAGGGAAAGAAAAAAACAACATGATTTTAATTTTTTTGTTTGTTTGTTTGTTTGTTTTGTTTTTTTGTTTTTTTACAAATAAAAATCTGTAAAGTGTGGTTTATATAGCATGTGTCTATAGCTCCCCTAGGACAATGATTTGTAGAATCTTCTTCTTTAGCTGCAGTTACACCGTTTTGAGATATGTATCTACCATATTTGCACATCTAAAAACAAAATGTTTTGCCTATTCCTTGCATAATAGCTCAGACTCAAACTGATTTGTTGGAGAGCCTCTGAGCACAGTGATTTTTATGTCTTGCCAATGATTCCCACCACTGAGGCACTTAAAGACAGACATTACACACAAGTGGACTCTTACTAATCTGTTGTATTATATACTGGGGTACATTTAAAACTCAATATCAGAAAAAAAGGCATTGCAATATAATTGTTGAATATTGTAATGACAACTAACCTACATTTTCTTTGCTTTTCTTTTTTTTTTTTTTTTATCCTTCACCATGATGTCTCCACAACTTTCTTTCCATTACTGAAATGATGAGCATGACAAAATGGGTATTATAATAACCCTACTAAAATATTCCATCCAAGCATTATTATGTAATTGCAATATTGCAAACATTGATTCTGTAATGAGGGATCGCCACTGGATACAATTTGCAGCTCTAATTGCACCGGATTTTAATTTGGGGAAACAGATCGAAGGAAGGCTGCACACCACATTTCTCAGATTTTTATGTCAAGTTTAATACCTTGTATCCTTTTCCTTCCAATTCATGATTATTCACTACTTTGTGTTGATCTGTCGCACAAAATCCAAATTTCAATATATTGAAGTTTGAGATTGTGCAAAAAAAAAAGTGAAGAAAAAAAAAATCAAAGGGCATGGATGCTTTTGCAAGGCACTGTGCCTGAAAAGACAAATAAAACTGACTGTGTATGTATTGCTTAGAATTCCTCTGAGCAAAAGAAAAAAGCCAACAACATCATGGTTCTTTACAGATAGGCAGCCTGTAAGAATCTATTCACACAAATGCAATCCACAAATGATAGCCACGGTCTATCAAAAGATAGAGTGCAGGAGCAATTTTTGAGATATGGATGCAGAAATCTATGCTGCCACACCTGTTCCTTCCTTCCTGCAAGAGCTGTGAGCCAAGACTCTGAAGTTCTTGTAACACCATTAAAAGTGAAACCAAGCCCTCCCATTGCCTGCAAAAACCTCAGTACCAGAATGAATCGGTTGGAGGAAGGAGAATTGATAAACACAACTTTATTCATATGAAGGGTTTTAGAACAGCAAAATTGAAAGGCAAAGACGTTGCAAAAATAACCTGAATTTAATGAACTATAAGTTTGATGAAATGAGTGTTCTGACAGCTTCACTTCCTTCCACACTAGAAAAAAGATGAAATAAAAGAAGGATGTTCATTGACAGATTAAGTAAAACATCCTCTCTGTTTAATGTCCCAAACGGAAAAACTGCACAAGCCTTGTATCACCTGACATGTGCTAAATATTTCTCTGCCCTGGTCTGTGTCATACTCAAAAAAAAAAGTATGTTTAGTAAAGCACAGTGTAACAGGAAAAGGAGGCAATAACACAGGAAAGTGTCTTCACCTATTCCAAAAGTTCAGCTCTCAGAAACGATCATTGCCAAACAACATATTATATCACCGATGTTTTCACAGTTGCATCATTATTCTTCAAGGGCAGAGGAGTTGAAGTCAAAACAGAAAATTACTCCACAGCCCCAGGGAGGAGCGAATGAGAATCACAGAGATGCAAAGGGGCATGTTGATGGGAAATAAACTATTCTCCCAAGTGCTTTAATGAAATGTGACACCTTGTGGTGGAAATAACCCATTGCATTGCAAAATGCCTGCTACTCTCAGGAGATTTGTTATGAAAAAATGTTAAAAAGCATGTTCAAGGGGTATGAATACTTTTTCAAGCCACTGTGATTGCCACTACAAAGGACAAATAATAAAGCTATGGCAGCATTTCCCAACTGAAGCATTTTCTTCTTTTTTACGCTCCATCTGGGAGGAGTAAATCTCCTCTTGTAGGCCTCTTATCAGGATAAACAAAATGTTTTTGAGCCCAATCATTTATTATCCAGCTGTTCACTCACTGGGGAGTTCCGTGCTCTCACTCTTGATTAATGGTGATGTTCACGGTTTGATCTGGGCTCACACACTGACAAGCACCAGTTTCTGTCTTCTGCGCCCGGGGACATTGGGTAAAGTGATATGCCCAGAGCTCAGAGAGAGAGAGAATGACCCATCTGGATGCCCCCCCAGTACAATACATGAAAGGGCTTCATGTGCTTTGTCTTACTTCACTGGGGTCTTTCTCATACCTACAGGGTCACATTTCATCAGTGATGATCATAAATATGGGTCACATATGACTACAATTAAAATAACTTTTAATGACACAATATAATTAAATGCACAAATCAAGTGCAATGAAGACGATAAATGTCTTTCCAGTCTTTGAGCTGATGAAAACACTACATACGACAGTTATATTAAATAGTAATCTGGTCTGTTCTGAAACCAAAAATTAAAGTAGTTATTGTATTTTTTTAAGGTTCTAGTTACTTTTAGGTAATTACTTTGATGAAACCATTGATCTAACACTTGATGTTTAAAAACAGTTAACTGGTCTACCTGGATCTGAAAATCATTGCATGAGGTCTCTCTCTCTCTTTTTTTTTTTTTTTTTTTTTTTTTTTTTTTTTTTTTTTTTTTTTGCTTCTTGATGAAAATAAAAGCTCCTATTTATCTATAAACCATTTGCATATGAATGAGCTCCAACAAAATGCCCAAGCATGTCCAGCCTCAAACTTTTATCATGGCTTTAACATGATCAGATGCAATGCACAATACAGTTAAAGCATTGAGAGCAGAGTGGGGGATGCCAAGCACATGCTTCCATCAGCTTGAAAAAAAAAAAAAAAACGATACTTCGTAGAATGAAAAATACGCTAAAGAGCTGTAGTATACATGAAGCACAAACCAGACGTATAAGTGTAGAAGTTACAGTGGTTCTGGTGAAGTCCAAACATCAACAAAAGGCAAAAAAATCTCAACTTTTAAGCCTGTCATTGCAACAAGAGTATTGTAAACTTTAAAGCGACTCACCATTTCAGCAGCTCTCAGTCGGTGGAAAAGCGTCCAGACGAAACATAGTTTCTTCCGAAGCTTATAAAATATGCAGCTGTTGCTTTATACCAGCAAAATAAAAACAAACAATGGCTAATTTGTTTTTGTTTTTTTGTTTGTTTGTTTTTTTCGGTCCTATGTTGAGAATTTCACGGAAAAGACTTCGCTTGAGAACGCTGACACACAGCGCATGCGCTTGCTGTGATTCTCCACAGATGCCCCATCAGCGATTCAAAATATGAACACAGAAACTTCGAAAAGCGAGGCACAGAAAAATGAGCAGCATGAGTTTAATACGTGGAGTCAGATATTAATAATAGATTAAATTAGTTGCTTCCTGTTTGATTATACTCCCACTGATGTGACTGAGATCAACATACTGTTTCCACTTAATATCTTTTATCACTGTTTTCATCTCATATCTTATTATGGACACTTGTCTCTCAAGCTAACATATGGCGTTATCATGATGTAAATGCACATATTTCTACCAGTCTAGTTATGTTTGTACTCCCAAATAAAGACAAATTCATCACATACACTCACTGGCCACTTTATTATGTACACCTTAAAGAACCCCCTTTACCTTCATAGTAGGATTGATTAAATTCAAAAGTATTTTATTTATACTAACGGGAAAATAAATTTTATAACTCATATCATCCAAGTATCTTCAAAGAGTCATTGTGGATAGTGATGTTGAAGGTAGGAAGGCAATCCAGTAGAGTATTAGTAAGTCTTGCAACAAATCTGAAGAAGTCTCTGAAGATTATTACTGTATGACCATCTCATGACTGTCATGACATGCTAACAGCTCTTTTATAAGACAGCAGAAACAATATTCCACAGTAACATGTCCTGGATGACACCAACAGTTGTTGGAAAAACGCCGCTAATCCACCTCATTTATTTTTGCTGCTCCTTTTTAAGTCTCTGTCTGGCCATATGGCTAAAAAGCTGGGCAAAAAGACATTGGAGCAGGGGATATGAGCCTTGCCCATTATTGATAGAAGAGATAGTTTGAACTTCCACCTCTCTCTGCTTTTTGATCAGGCCTTGCATCCATGAAGCTTCCTTTTCAACTCCTCTGGATTTGAGGGTCCTAAATTAGGTCATAGTGGAGGTTTTTAGATGCTAATCAGCTGCTCAGAGTTGTAAAAACAACAATTAATTCCACAGGGCATAGATTCTGCAAGGAGTCGGAAACATTCCAGAAAGATTTTGATCCATTATTGACATAATACAACTCACAGTTGCTATAGATTTCTTGGCTGTACATCCATGATGCTAATCCACAATTCCACCACATCCCAAACACACTTTCTTGGATTGAGATCAGGTTACTTTGGAGGCCACTGGAGAACAGTTAACTCATTGTCATGTTCAGTTTGAGATGTTTTAAGCTCTGTGACATCATGCATAATGCTGCTGGAAATAGTAATGAGAACACTGTGTTTGTTAAGGGATGGGTATGGTCACCAACAATGCTCAGGTCACCTGTCATGTTTAAACAATGATCAACTGGTACTAAGGGGCCAAAAGGGTGTCAACAAAATTAATCCCCATGCCATTATGCTACCACCACCACCTGTCTGAAGTACTTATGTAAGGCTGGATGGATCCATGGTTTCATGTTGTTTAGGCCAAATTCTGACCCATACCATCTGACTGTAAGAGCTGAAATCGAGACGACTCAGACCAGGCAATATTTTTCCAATCTGTTACTGTCCAGCTTTGGTGAGCCAATAAAAATTTTCATCCACACAACCGCCGCTCACTGCATATACTTTCTCATTTTTCGCACTGTTCTATGTAAGCCTGAGCAATGATTGAGCAGCAAAATCCTCAGCAGTTTCTGAAATACTCAGATTAGCCCGTCAGGCGCCAATAACCAGTGACATAGTTGTTAGTGTCAAACAACTGCTGCTACATTCAAATTCAGTTAAATCCACTTTCTTTCCCATTCTCACACTCAGTTTGAGCTTCAACAAGTTATTTTCACCACTTCTATAGACCTAAATGCATTTAATTGCTGCTAAATGATTGGCTGATTCACTATTTGTGTAACAAAGCAAATAAAAAGGTCTACCTAACAAACTGGCCGTGAGTGCATCTTTTTCAAAATGGTACTCCAGCTGCAGTATGGCTCTGCAGAGGACAGTGAGAGGGAAAGGAACATTGTCAAAGACTCCTCATGTTGTCTCCACGACAAACACAAGGACATGACTCCCATCATTTCAGGGTGAGCCCGGGGTATAAGCAAACTTTGCAGCTATTCAGGGCTTCTTGTTAGCCAGGGGGCTCCAAAAGAACTTAGATTTAAAAACGACACACCGGCAAATTTAGACACAGGTATAAAGTTGCAAACAACTAATGTTACATTAAAAGAGTCATAACTTAAAAAATAATGTATTACTTTCTGCTGTTGTTTTTATAGCTTAAAACAGTTTGAGGCTAGAAAATATCTTCAATTCATAATTTATGTAAAGAACAAGTTAGAAATGAAGGACTACTCTCTCTGGTCGTTCCTACTCTGCATTGGCTTCTGAGCTCAAGAAAGCTTGATAGAATTTTATAGAAATTTAAATTAAATTGAAATGTTTGAATGTTTGTGACATGCAGTTTATTTCAGTATTGGCTCAAGTTGACTAAAAAATAAGTTGTTCTGTGCAAGATTCAAAGATGATAAAGCATAAGGGAGATCAGTGGCATAGTAGTGGCTGCTAGGCTTAAAAGGAAGTGAGGCCCCAAAACAACTTCTGCCTAAGGCCTCATACAATCTAGAGCTAGTTATGCAGCAGCTTCATGTTCAGAAAACCACATTTGGGGTTTCTCCTTAAATCCATAAATTTTTCATCTTTTTGCATATTTGGCATTGCTGTACAACAGTTTGCAAACATTTTAATGACTGTATTTAACCAAATCAGTTACTACTCAAAAGATATTTTCAGTAATAAAGAAATTTCAGCAAAAATGTAACTTGCTTGCTTGATACAAGCTTTTTAGATTAACTGAACACAGCCATAGAAAAATGATTTACTTCCTATTAGTATTCTCAAAACATTCTCTGGAGCTGTGACTGAGTGTGCTGAGATGCTGCATCTTACCATTGCACTCCAGCACCCATCACTCTCTTCTGCAAGATAGTGAGGGGAGCTAGAAAAGTAATTGCAGTGTTCCTATCATCTTCTAACCTTAAAAACACCTGGAAACCTCTCCATAAAGTTTTAGAGCTGCTGCCATTAGAGTATCATAACATCAAAAGCAGAACCACCACAAGCTGTTAACATGCCAAACTGCTTCTAACTTTATGTGGTTTATATTGTTACAGTTATTTTATATGCTTTTTCTGTTTTGTATGTTATATATGTATCAAATGATATTTTACATTAATATGTTATAGCTCCAAGAAAAACACTTTCATTTTCACATAGGCTTTTTACTGCAAAATGAAATGAAAATAAACTGATTAGATTAGACTTAATTTACTGTTAAAGGGGTCACACTAGTTCAGATTGTCAATACTTTTTGTGCTACTTTCTACTTTGACTCTATTATTTATCTATTTAAAATGTAGTAGATTTCTCTACTGGCTGTTAGGGATATCATTAAGCGTATCTTTAAGCTAAATCTATTATGATTTGATTAATGGCAACAATAAATTAAAACACAGCAAGTTACAAATGATAGCAATGACACGTAGCAATGCTATCAATTTAAATAAGAACAGAACACCTAAAAAGCATATTAAAATATGAAATACTAAACACATTTTAAGGTGAATTTTTAACTTTTTTTTCATTGTCACTGATTCCAAGTATTTTTACATTGCACCATCTTAGAAAATCCTATTTTAAGACACAAATGTTGATCATTTTTAATGTTTTAAAAATAAAGGGCTTGCCATTTGTTTTATTATATGAAAGTTTGCATATTGTTACTATTACCTTGTGTCTAACATGTACAGTGGCCTGATTGTTCTCAGCTGACATTTATTGGTCTGCTTAACACCACGGGAAAAGCTAACAATTTGCGTAATACAAATAGATTAAATATTTGATGATGAAGAGTCAGGGAATAAATTTCCTTTCCCATCTTAAAGTCTTTTGTCAGTGCAGACCAGATTTCCCCATACCATAATTCAACTATTGCTATCTCACACTATGGGGATGATGTTTTCATTAATGTGCAAGCAGGCCAAAATGCTTTGATCTTACCTACACCCAGGTTTGTAGTTGTGCCATATTCTTAGCATTTCTGGATGATGGATTGAAAATCTAAACAGCTCATTTTAGTTTCTAATAGATTATTAGCTATATCCTAATTAATCTACCTAACTTTTAGTTATTAGCACTGATTTCACAGCTGATAAATGTCTTTTATAACCCCTGCTTATGACATAAAAAATGAGACCATAAAATCATTTCAAATGTTTTTCCACCTTGAATGTGACATATTTTCAGTGTTATTTGTTCAAAAAAATATAATTAGAAATCAGGGGGGGGGTGGACTGGTTGCATTAGTGTTGGCCACTC